>QODF01000165.1:1716167-1731779 GCA_024372805.1 Oostethus manadensis
TTTTTTTCCCATTTGGGCATTGAGTTTTTTGTTTTGTCTTAGTTTTTTTGATTTTGCATTGATTTTTCTGTTTTGGTTTTGGTTTTTCCATTTTGTTATTGATTTTTCTGTTTTGTCTTTGTTTTTCCAGTTTGTCATTGATTTTCTGTTTTGTTTTTGTTTTTTTCATTTGTCATTGGCTTTTCTGTTTTGTCTTTGTTTTTTTCATTTTACCATTGATTTTTCTGTTTTGGCTTTGTTTTTTCTATTTGTCATTTATTTTTCTGTTTTGTCTTTGTTTTTTACATTTTGTTGTCGACTTTTCTGTTTTGTCTTTGTTTTTTCCATTTTTTTGTTGACTTTTCTGTTTTGTCTTAGTTATTTTCCATTTTGTTGTTGTTTTTTGTTTTGTCTTTGTTTTTTCCATTTTGTTGTTGACTTTTCTGTTTTGTCTTTGTTTTTGTTTTTTTCCATTTTGTCATTGACTTTTCTGTTTTGTCTTTGTTTTTTCTATTTTGTGGTTGATTTTTTCTGTTTTGTCTTTGCCTTTTGCTTTCCCTCCTTACATTTACCAGATGACTCAAGCTGGCTGGTAGAAGAAATGACAATACAAGAACCACAGTCCTTCTTCCGGCGTGACTAGTCCCATCCGGACTGTTAGCAGCTTCAATGTGGACTCCATGGAGTAAGACGTATGTGCATGGCGGCGTGGTAGTGACGTCACCCGCCTCTGGTCCCCAGTGCTACTTCATAGTCACTGCAAGCGGGTGTTGCGTGAGCAGGAACGGTCATTGCGAGAGCTGATGTATAGCTGTTGAAAAGGAATTCTAAGATGTGACGTGTCAAAGAGGAAATGGCTTCTAGTCGTTACCTGGCCGCCATAATAGACAGCGACCCGAGACGGCCCGCCACTTGACCACCCGGACCGCACTCAGGGGGACCTTCCGAGCTGATCCTGATGATATTATTTCCGCAAGCGTCTCAAGGGAGCCAAAGCTGATGCATTTCATGGTGGCTGATGCCGAAGAAGAAGAAGATGAGGTCATAGAGTTCACACTCATGCCACACAAATGCCATGCTAAGCAGAGCCTCGTGGGGGCTTCTGATGTGATTTCCCTGGTGGGTCTGACGGCCGCTCTTCCTCCTCCCGTGTAGGATCCAGCTCCTCCTCTCACACCAGGACCTGCTGCACCGCCGCTGCTTCCGCGCATTCACCGGCTCCACTCCAGCAGGTGATGACACGCAAACGCACCACTGTCCCCCACCCGCCGCCAGAAATGAAGCCTCATATTTAGTGTGAGAGTGGCGCGTCCTCACAGCGATGTACGCGTTTTGCCTTTTGGTTGTCCTGCTCTCCTCCGGGTGGATGCGTGCCGCCCCGGACGCCGGAACTACGCCGGATGTAAGGTGCCGTCCCTCGGGTCAGGTGGCGCACATCAGCGCGCCGCCTCGGGAGTTTCCTGCGCAGGATTTGGCGCATTTTGGCGCGCTTCCAGTGGGACACTTTGTTGGATTATCGAGCACGGAAGCCGGCCAGAAAGACCAGGCGGCGGGAGAAAGTTCGTCCGAGTGGGAAGGTCGCCCGAAACTTTCCCTCTATGACGGCAACGACGATGTGGAGGGCGAAGAAAACGAGGTGGATTGGACCGAGGATGGGACTGTTTGGACGCGGAGGAGGAAGAGGAGGGACGCGGAGACCTGGCCTGATTTGGGAAGCGAAGGCGCGCTAGAAGCGTCCGAACCGGAGGAGGTCCAGCTGGTCAGCTCCACGTTTGCCCTGGCCGGGGACACCGCGCACAACCAGGCTATGGTGCACTGGTCCGGCCAGAACAGCAGCGTGAGTGTCTTCAGTGCGCTTGGAATTTACGCACGGACGTGTTTTGACGCAGTGTGTGTGTGCGCGCGTGTGCAGGGTGGAGTTCAAGTATCAATCTGGGAATTTGACATGATCAGATTGGCATAGACTGTCATTCTTAACAAATCAGAACAGACAAGCCTTAATTAGCCACGCGGCGCGCACATTTTACAGCATCCGTGTCTACAAACATAAAGTCCAAACTGGGAATACTCCACTTTACCAGTTAGGCAATGAACAGTGAGCAGCAGTAGCCTACACAAACACCCCTGCTAGGTGCAGCTATTTCAGGGGTCCCAGCAGCAGTTCTTTACAGCGTCAGTGTCTAAAAGTACAGTATGTGTACCCCCCCACCCCCCCTGGAAACACAGCATGGGCAGGACTTACATGTAAGAAATATCAAATATTTGTAATTAATTTGTAGAATTACAAGTAAAACATCAACATTCTTTTCATTTGCCCTCCCAGTAACACCACAGGTGTCAAAGTCAAGGCCCCGGGGCCGGATTTGGCCCAGCGGTGTCATTTTAAGTGGCCCTCAAAAGCCTGGAAATGATGCACGTGCTAATTTTTTAAATATTCTTACTCAATATTTGTTGGTATATATTTTTGTTATTATTATTCATTTTATGTTTTACATTCCAAATATATATTACATTTTAATTTTTTATTCATACTATTAATGTAACAAATATTCAAAACATATTTTAACTCTTAAATATTTATAGTACATTAAGTATAAAAAATCAAAAACACTCTTTCTTGCTAAATGTATCTTTTGGCAAAATAGTTACATATACAAATATTTCTTATGAATCCTATGTCTTATTGATGAAATTATTATTATCAGAATTATACGATAGTTCTTTGCTGAATCTTCTTTCCGTGTCGTTTTTTTTGGCAAAGCAACACAAAAGGAAAAAGATAATTAAATGTGTCATCATTCACAGCCCCCTGAGGGTGAAAATGAATTTGACGCCCCTGAAGTACACGCGACCTTTCCTGATCAATGCTTTTTCCAAAAAAATCCGGAAAATAAACGTTTTGTTCAGTTTTGCTGGAATACAAGAAGCAAAGTAATAAAAATGTACTGCATTTAAGCACACAGACTTACACATGCTAACGTCAAAAAAGACGGAACGACATACCGATGCAAACAGTCAGTATGAAAAATATGAAAATTATGGAAATAAAAGCCACTTTCAGTAGTTTTAAGTTATTGCGATTCAATACAAGAACATTTGTCATTGCAAAACATAAACATGCTCACTTTTATCACAGTTTGCAGTGGTGTAGACGTGCACTCAGAGCTAAATGACATTTTAGAGCTGGAACCTACCCAAGTTGATTTTGGGCAAGAGCTGGGTTTATATACTGCAGACCAGGGGTGTCCAAAGTGTGCCCCGGGGGCTGTTTCCGGCCCGCAGCTGTTTGGTCATTCTAAAACGGTGGTTTAAAAAGAAAACTAAGAAAAAAAAGCACCAAAAACAGCAAAAATGAAAAAAGCGGAGTGATTTTACAAGGCTAAAAGAAAAACAATAACACAGTAAGGTCAGAGTTTTGACAAAAATAACAAAAAGCTGAAAAGTTAAAGGAAAAAAAAGGCATAACACGAGAAACAAAACAAACAATAAAGTTGCAGTTTTTGCAAACCTTGGTTACAGGAAAAAAAACAAAATTTGAGCTGAGTGGGTAGCATGTTGGCCTCACAGTCAGGAGGTTCAGGGTTGGAATCTCCGTTGGGCATCTCTGTGTGGAGTTTGCATGTTCTCCCCGTGCGTGTGTGGGTTTTCCCCGGGTACTCCGCTTTCCTCCCACATTCCAAAAACATGCATGTTAGCTTCATTGACCGCTCTAAATTGTCCATTAGAGTGTGAATGTTTGTTTGTCTGCCCTGCGATTGGCTGGCGACCAGTCCAGGGTGTACCCCGCCTCTCGCCTAAAGTCTGCTGGGATAGGCTCCAGCATACCCGCGACCCTAATGAGGACAAGCGGTATAGAAAATGAATGAATAAATGATAATTATGAGAAGAAAAAAAAAGAAAATATAGCTGCAATTTTCATATATATAGCTGAAATTATTAACAAGTATTCAAATCAATAAATTCAGATTATCTGATGAAAAACAATATCTCTAATAGCACAAAGTAGAAAAGTATTAAAGAAAAAATATGTTATTATTTTTTTTAAGTTGTAATATAATGAGAAAAAAACCCCAAACAAAATAAAGTTGTACATTTTTTTAAATTAGGGGAAAATATATAACATATGGGAATGAAAAATAAAGTTGAAATATATGGGGGAAAAAAATCTCAAAAGCAGAAATGGCAAAATACAGCAATTTTATAAGAATAAAGTCAAAAGATTAGGAGAAAAAACTCGTATTCCGAAAAGAAAAAAGTAGCAGATATATGACAATAAACTCAGAATTTTATCATGAAGAATAGTATTATTTTAGTACCAGAGAGTATAAATACCAAAGAAAAAGTGTGTTATTTTTAAAAATCATAATATTATGAAAAACAAATCAAACAAAATAAAGTACATTTTGATAAAAAAACAGGTTGTAAGGGAAAAAAAGTCAAAACATTATGAAAAGAAACTTTACAAAGATTATTTCAAAAGAAAGTTGAAATACTGTACCTGGGAAAATAAAACAAAAGAAAAAGAAAAAAACGTCTGCAGTTTTACGAGAATAAAGTCAAAATACTAACAGAAAAACTCATATTCTTCTGAGAAAAGCTTTATGAGAATAATTTTAGAATTTATATAAATATGATATAAAATAATGTAATCATAAGGTAGAAATATCAATGAAAAAACATGTTATTTTTAATATTATAAAAAATATTATTAGTTTGCAGGAAAAGTTATACTATTATGGGAATTAAGTGAAAATATTATGAAAAGAAAATTTAAGATGATTCTTTACTAAGAAAGTTGAAATATATGAACAAAAATCGCTTTTTTGAGGTCAAGATATTAAAAGACAAAAATATCTCGCCCAAAGCCAGCTGGGATAGCCTCCAGCATACCCGCGACCCTGGAGAGGATAAGCGGCATAGAAAATGAATGAATGAAAGAATATTCTAAGAAGAATAAAAGTTGCAGGTTTCTGAGAAGAAAGGAAAAATAATGTCCTTTTAGTAGTAAAAAGAGTAAGTTATTTTTAAAATTAATATAGCTACATGTTTTGCTTTACAAACTATCAAGTGGCAAAGTTTCATTTTTTACTATAAGGCCCTCAGAGGAAAAAGTTTGCTGTAGACACCTATGGACAATGTAGCGCCTCCACCAACGCATGGAGATGTTCCAGCAGACGTTCTGTCGTGGAGAATGATGAAGCCAAACACACCACATCAGTAGTAGAAGAAGAATGCCTCCCGTTTATTCGCACTTGTCTTTTATACACTTCTGGCACAACACAATCTGCACGTGCTTTTCCAGGAAGCTTCTCCATAACAGGACATGTTTTGGTACACTTCTTGGCACAACGCATGTGACTGAAAACACATAATATAACTAAGCATCTGGAGTTCACAATTTCACAATATATTCCCCCCTTTTGGGGGTCCCAAACCCCCAAACAACACAAGCCATCTCTTCAGGCATCAATCGTTTCATTTTGTCCGATCCTAATCCCATTCACGCGTGAAGTTTATGTAGTTTGTGGTGCACACTTGTTCCGGCAAGTGGGTGTTAAGGGGAAAGTTTTTGGGCAGTGAGTTGTCCCTGGGTGGGGGCAAAGTGGGTTGTGAGCGCGGTTTTCAGCTCACATCATTCACCGCCCAGAGGATTATTATGCCTCTGTAAGAACGGTGTTGGCCATCTTCAGTCCCTTTCTTCGAACACCCGCCGATGATCAGCACGCTGTCGTCTGGAGGGAGCCTTTGTGGTGAGGGGCTTCATTCGCCGAGATGAGTTGGTGACTTGGCACGTCACATGTCGGAGGAGGGATCTCCGGGGAGGCAGACGTGCGCCCCCTGCAGAGCACAACACAATAACGGCTGACTCGTTCGCCACGAAGTTTCCTGACAGTGATAATTAACAGCGAGCCCTGTGGTGTTGTGACTGTACATGTGTAAGTTCCTCGAATGAAGTGCTTCGCCGATTCATTCTACGCTGATTACGTGCGTTTAATAATTCAACAAAGCCGTTCCGGAGGACTCCAGTGATGTTGATGGCACAAGAAGCTGCCGCGTAGCCTCTTGGAGTTTTGCACAGAAGCAGAGAAGATGACTTCAAATCAATCCCACAGATAAAGGGAGACGTGTGATGTCCAGGCTCAGCAGAATATGCCAGTTTTTTTGGTTGTTTTTCCCCCCCACCAAGAAACCAAGCAGCTGGTCCTCGTAAACGCTTAATAGACTTTTCATGTAGACTGGTGGAAGGGGCACCCGGTTATCAAGGCCGCTTTAAATATGCATGGATTTATTTTAAGGCCGCTTTACACTCACTGTACTGTAAATGCGTACGGTAATCTGCAGCAGCGAGGTTTAAAAGGGCAATGCAGCATCTCGGAGCAGGAGGACACCTTCAGGTTTATCGTACCAGGTCCAACTGTTGCACATGATCCTTAGATACTTCATTCATCTCCTTGAGGAATTTACATCTAGACTCTTTACAGTCTTTCCAGGAGGTTAGTGGTAATGTTGCTCCATGTAGTGAAGGTGCCTTCACGGAGAGCATCCACTGTCTAGAACTAAAACTTGCCTTGCCATCCATCCCCAAATGTTCTCCATTGGATTTAGATGAGGGGAACACGCAGCATGGTCCAAATCCTCTGGAAGTAGTCCTTTGTGAAGTGCTGAAAAGGTCAGTCATTACCACACAGACCAGGGCCTTCAGTCATAAGGGATGCTCCCCTGCAACATCTACACATTTGACGCCCCTGCACAACCTGAAGCTCCCTTGTCCCATTGAAGGATCACGATGGTGCTGTGTGGATGAGGAGGTGGTTGTTTTGGGGGGCAGAGGTTTGGTTCTTTGCTGCAAGGATCCTCATGCTGTTTTTGGTGGCGTTGAACTTCCCCGGTTCTGTGCACAGCCGGTTTTGGACTCAGTTGCGACGCCTTTTTTTTGGACTTGGACAGCGCACACTGTTGTGTTGATCATGTCAAGTCTGCAATGGTTTTAGATGCACGCTTTACATAAGGACCCATGTCCAGGGACCAAATGTCCTGTTTTCCAAGGACACACCCTGTTTCACATCCCGTCCTGGCCGTCCTTGTTTTTTTTGTTAGAAAGTGAAAATGTCCTCGTTTTCATTGGACCATTAATGTGGTCGGCATTGGGGCATTTTGGTGCCAAAAAGGTAAAGAAAATGACAAACATAAGCACAGAGTTGATTCTCTGACGCTTGCCGAGTTGAAGTCTTGTAAAATGGGGGGTATCATCACAACAGCGGTTCACATTCCCAAGTTCATGCAACTTTAAAAGGCCCATTTTTCCCAGAAAACACTGGTTTAATTCCAAAACGTAACAGGTATTTGACCTCAGGTTCCTCTGACCTCTTCTGTCCGAGTGGTCCTCGCCCGGAAAAGGGTAGAGTGCCATCTCCAGGTTGAGGATGAGATCCTGCCCCAAGTGGAGGAGTTTAAGTATCTTGGGGTCTTGTTCACAAGTGAGGGAAGGATGGAACGTGAGATAGACAGATGGATTGGTGCAGCTTCTGCAGTGATACTGAATATGCATCGGTCCGGTGAAGAGAGAGCTGAGCCGAAAGGCAAAGCTCTCGATTTACCGTTCGATCTACGTTCCTACCCTCACCTATGGTCATGAGCTTTGGGTAGTGACCGAAAGGACAAGATCGCGGGTACAAGCGGACAAAATCAGTTTTCTCCGCAGGGTGGCTGGGCTCTCCCTTAGAGATAGGGTGAGAAGCACTGTCATCCGGGAGGGACTCGGAGTAGAACCGCTGCTCCTCTGCATTGAGAGGAGTCAGATGAGGTGGCTGGGGCATCTGGTTAGGATGCCTCCCGGACGCCTTCCTGGGGAGGTGTTCAGGGCACGTCCAACCGGTAGGAGGCCTCAGGGAAGACCCAGGACACGCTGGAGAGACTATGTCTCTCAGCTGGCCTGGGAATGCTTCGGCATCCGCAGGGAGGAGCTGGACAAAGTGGCCGGGGAGAGGGGCCTCTGGGCTTCCCTGCTTAGGCTGGACAAATAGATGGATAGTATTTCGTAATATAATGCAAGAATTTTCTCTCCATATAGAGGAGGCGTAATTTAAATTTTCTTAAATTGTAAGCGTACATGGAGTATCGTCGGAGTACCACATTGCCAGGCTTTACTTCCGAATGTCTTCCCCGTGACCTCGCCAGCCGTCATTAGCATAATGGTGGGACGGTTGCACCAGATGAGTATTTGGGTCCAAAAGAGCGGGCAATGTTGTTGGGCGCGTCTCCGGGCTCATTTTATGACGTCCATTTTCTCTTCCATGGTGAGGCCTTTCCTTTCCTTTGGCGCACTTTGGAGACACAAGAAGCTCGTGTTGCGACAGCGCATGTTGTTGTGCATGAAGCCACTCGGTTGACAACGTACGTGAAAATGTTCATGTAAATGGACTCCTGACGTTTTATCAGTCAGTCCTTTGGCACAGAATATAATCACACACACTTGGCAAATTATTTTCATTTAGGCAGTGGTGTCTAAACTTTTCCGAGCGAGGGCCAGAAAAATGAAAGGATGTAAGGGCCACTTTGATATTGTGTAAACTACCAAGTTACATATTTACCAAAAAAAACCTGCATAGTATTAGTATTCCTTATTTATAATATTTTCTTTTTCAATTCTCTCTGAAGTAATCTTTGTAAATTTTCTTCTTGTGATGTTATATATTGATTTCAATAAAATTTTGAATGTATTCCCATAGTATTATATTTTCCACAACCTAATTTTCCAAAAATTACAATGTCTTACATTTTTTTTAGTTTTTCATATTTTTGCTATTTTTAAAAAGTAAAATTACAAATATATATTTACCTTAAATATTTAACTCTATGCTACTAAAACAAATGTTTTTGTTCCTGTAAAATTGTGATTTTTTTTTCTCATTTAAATGGGACTTTTTACTCGTAATATATTGACTTGTTTTTTTGGAAATTACAGCTGTTTTTCATTTCTGCTGTTGTTGTTGTTTTTTTGCCCCCAACTTTTTCAATTTTCTTATTTTACCTATTATGTTTTTTTAAGTATTATGACTTTATTAAAATAAATAATTTTGTGATTTCATTCTTAGAACTTTTTTCACAACCTAGTTTTTCTACTTCACGCTACTAAAGTAATGTTATCTTTCCTCATAACATGATGTTATTCTTGTAAAATTACGAATTTTTCTTTTACGATGGCAACTTTTTTCTTTTCCTTTTTTGACTTTTGTTGGGATTCGTGGGCGGCTGTCAAGTGGTTGACCCCGGGGATGCAGAGACAGAAGCTCAGTGTGTAAAATAAAAAGTGCTTTAATCAACAAGACAAAACAAGGTTCATAGTGTGCAGGAACAAATAACAAAAATCGACAGAGAAAAAAAGCTTTGGCAACATCCGCCCAGCAGTCTTGGTAGTAGCAACAAGGAAGAAGTGCATCTAGGTGACAGCATGGGCGCGGAAAACTAAGGTGACTGAAGTGATGAACCGGCAGCGTCCCTGTGATGACGCTGGGTTTATAAATCCAACTAACTGCCATTGGAAACAGCAGCGCCTCCTTCCACTGGGGTAAAGTGGCTGCATCTCACCCCCAGCAGGGCCACACCTGGGACACCTCTGATGTGAAAGGTTTTAACAGAAACCAAAGGATAAAGAAAACAAACGATAGTCAGGGGGTCCTAAATCTCAACTGTGTCAGTGAAGGCATCATTAATACGTAGTAATTTTCCCGATCATTTCAACGCGGTATCCCGCTTGTTTTCGCCGCGTTGCTGGGTTTGTGTTATCCCATTTAGTGGTTCGGCGTGGCTGCGCTCATCAAACAACATGCTTGAAGGTTTGGCATTCGAGCTGCCAGTACACTGTGAAGCCGCGTGTGAGCGTGTTTGCTTTGTGCAAAAGTCAAATGTAAGTTTAATGGGTGGGGGAGTTGGGTAGGAGGGGGTTCTGGGCTGCCTTAAGCTTTAATGATTTACCAGCAGCAGCAGCAGTAGTCTGTATCGTTGCTTTTCTTGCCAAAAGGAGCCATTCTCATCTGATCCAAAGAGCTTGTGGCTTCTTAAAAACTTTAATGTCTTTGTCGTTTGATGGGTTTATCCGTCTTGGGGGTGAAAAAAAACGCCCTTTTACCCTGCCTGGAGGAGCCCCCTGGACAGTTTCTAATGCGACGCCGCCTTCATCTGCCAGCTTTAAACATTCAGGACCAGTGGCTGCGATGGTCAATTTCATGAGTCTCGCTTCCTGCTTATCATAGAAGTTTCATGCAAAGTCTTGTTGTTTGATGGATGTGCTGTCACAAAGCCCAGCAGCAGCAGCACATCTAAACATGCGCGTGTTATCTTTTTTGGTGTAGAGCAGCTTGCATTTTAATGCGTTTTTGCCCATGCTTCTTAGCAGCCAATTAGCTGTCGTCTGGTTTGGTACTCCAAGTCTTGCTCCTAATCATCTCATCGTTAAGGCTACCGTGTTACTTATTTATTTATTTATTTACATTTTTATTTTTATTTTTCACACATTTATTTCTGTCATTTTTATTTTTATTTCCTTAATATTATTTCTTAATTATTATTCTAATTCTTCTTCTAATTATTATTCTTGATTATTATTATTTCCTAATTATTATTTCCTTAATTTATATATACAGTACATATAACATTTTTTAAACAGTTTCATTTAGGTATTTTTTATACAAATTTATTATTTATTTATTTATAGAATCATTTTATCAAAACATTTAAAATTTTTCTACTTTTATTGAAGTCCGTATTTTGTTTTTTTTTAACTGCTCGTTATGTTTTGATTCATTAATTCATAATCGATAGTCATGATTACATGTCTACCAGTTGAGAGCCACTGGTGTAGGGAACCTAAACAGGTATGGTTTGGTTGACTAGTCAACAAAGAACGCAAAATACTGGACGCCCTCCATGTTTTTGATTGACTACTGGGTTGCATTCATCTTTTTGTTAAAATTGTTTGCTGGGTTATGCTCACAACAGGCAGTGGCTCAGGAGGTTGGTGGTTTGATTCCCTCTTCCTCAGTCCTTTTGAGACCATGTTGAAGTATCCTTTGGCAAGATTCTGAAGGTGCTCCTGATGTTGTGTCATCAGTAGGAAAATGTGGTAAAAGTGCTCTGAGTACCAAATAGTACCGTGACCAAATGTCCCGTTTTCCCCAAACAACAGCTGTTGAGCCTACAGCTCAATATCCGAGCTGCAGTGCTGCTCCTTAATAGAGATGTGCCTGGAGTTACACCATCCTCCGGCCGTGGAGTTGTGTTGCACAAGGCCAGCAACTGGTCTGTGGTGAAAATGACGATATCCATTTCCACTCACGGACCCACAGATGCAGAAAATAATACAGAATGCAGAATACAAAAACAACTTGTATGAGTTTGAGGAACTGCTGTAAATGGGGGGCGGCACGTGCCGCGCCTAAAAAAATCGTATCTAACTCTAAAGTGCACCTTTTTGCTGCAGTGCTCCGTTTTCTTGCTGCCGTTTAAACCCTAGTCACCCTGTGGGTGCAAGACCACCATTTTTCTTTTTACAGTCTCACTGCATCCAGACCACACACAACAGAGTAACCAATTTGTATTGCACGAAACATTAGGGCTGCTTCCCCACTATTGGTTTGTTGCTCTTGGTAAGGGCGTGGGATCGTCTCCTCTCATAAATTGTTTCTTTACTGAGAATTAAATACAAAAGTTGTTCTCATTCGTTGTTGTTTGTTAGTGTTTTATTGCTTTTGTAGTTTTCAGTGGTAGCATTTAACAGTTTGGGTCATGTTTGGTTGCGCACACCTTGTATGGGCCGCATGCTTTACTTTCAGGTTTATCAGCTCTTAACCATGAACGATGCATTCAAAGTGTGAAGAAGAAGACAAAAGGCAAAATGTCAAGCGGTCAATGAGCACCAAAGTTAATCGTCTGGGTCCAACAGGGATGAATGATCAGATAAAGCGCAGCAGGAGAGGTGGCTGTTTTCGAGTGGATGTGAATATGAAATCTCTGCACGTACACGTTGTTTGACTCTGCGGCGCACGGTTGAGAGGATGTCGAAAACAAATGAGCCGGGTTGGGTTATATATGTCAGAGCTTGAACTATATTCTTACATCATCTTGGGAGCGCCCCTTTAGAAGGTCTAATGAGGGCAGACATGCTGCAGAGTCACACTTTGAATGCAAAAGTTGAACTCACAAATGTCTACATCTGAACACACACTACTATATCAACAATAAATAATGAATAATATAATCATGGTAAAAAAAACAAGAAGAGTGACCGCACCTCGCCTAGACATGGGGTACTGGAGCCTCGCCCTGGAGCCAGGCCTGGGGGAGGGGCTCGCAGGCGAGCGACTGGTGGCCGGGCCTTCACCCCGAAGAAGCCACACAGGATCTCCCCCACACAGACCCACCACCTGCAGGGGTAAACATAAGTGTTCGGTGCTATGTGATTTGGGCGGCGGAGATGTGTTTCCTCCGTAGGGTGGCTGGACTCCGGGAGGAGCTCAGAGTAGAGCTGCTGCTCCTTCACATCGAGAGGAGCCAGTTGAGGTGGCTCGGGCATCTAGTTCGGATGGCTCCCGGGCGCCTCCCTGGTGAGGTGTTTCGGGCATGCCCGGTCGGGAGAAGGCCCCCGGGAAGACCTAGGACACGCTGGAGGGACTATGTCTCACAGCTGGCCTGGGAACACCTTGGTGTCCTCCCAGTGGAGCTGGAAGAGGTCGCTGGGGACCAGGAAGTCTGGACTTCCCTACTGAAACTGCTGCCCCCGCGACCCTAACTAACTTTGATGACCCGAGTTGTAATATAATTTCAAAAGTCATATTTGGAAAATTTGGTTTGGGAAAAAAATTGTATCATGGGAATAAAGTCAAAATATTGATAGAAGTTATTTAAATTTTTATTTATTTGTATTTTTTTTTACACTTATTGGAGTCTTTTTTTTAAATTTCTATTTATTTACGTCAATAATCGTAATTGCAAGTTGAAAGTGCATTTTAGAGGAACCAGATTAAGGCATTTTTGGCACTTTGTCAAGAAAACGAGGAAGAAGACGGTAATTGCATGCATACATTAACATTGAATGAGATGTTTGACTGCTCACTGTGCAATATACCAAGAACGAAGATGGCTCACTTTGACTTCAAAACAAGTCAGACATCAGTTGTACGCATTTAAAATGCATGAAAAATAAACACAAGAGATTTTCTTTAGAGGCAAATGTGAAAGTAGTCAATTGCTGCAGAACAGCAAACCCCATCCAAGATGTGTGCAGAACCAGACAGAATTGACACAGAAGACTCGGGCATGGGAATGCGAGGTATGTAAAACGGTGCGACACGAGCCTTGAAGTAAAAGCAGCCTCCCCGCGCTTTGACAAAAGTTATTTCTGCTGCTTTTGTGGCTTCTGCCGGAGACGGCGCCGCACATAAAGGTTTATAGTTACAGTGAGAAAGCGTCTGTGCAACCGAGCCGGCCGCGGGTGCAGAAAAAGACCACATTGTGCATCATGATTTGTGCTCACTTCAAACATAAAAAAGCAGAATTAAACGAGCACACTTAAAAGAGGCTTGTTTGCAGAAAGCTTGGAACGCAGTCGAATATTTTTCATTGGGGCAATTTAGTGTCATATCCCGCTATGCTAAAACGGCGCTGTGACATAACCACAGCAAGCGAAAGCCCTCGTTTGTCTCCAAGCGCCTTAAGGCGGAGATGATCCATAGGTTCCTCCAGTTCATTTTTAATCAGCTGTTTTCTATTTTTTGCTGTCTTTCCCGCTGCGGAAGCGCGTGCATACATGGTTGTATTTATATATAAAGTATGGGATGTTTGGGTGTGTGATGGACCAGCTTGGCTGCCTCACACACACAAAGAAAGAAACCAGTAGCGGCAGGTAAGCCAACACAGACAACAGGCGGAATAATCGTTTTCCCTCCTCTCGATGCATACCTTCTCGAATTAGAAATAAAAAGGTTGTTTCAGAAGCGGCGGCCGGCTGAGTTTGGTTCTGAAAAGCCACAATGCCTTCCCTGCCGTGAGGTTCCTGAACGCCTCGCAGTCCTGCAGGGTGTGTTGTTTATTGGCGAGCTGTGTTCCCCTGGCGGGGTGTCTCGCTTCTCCGCTGAGGCCTGAGCAGAACATTCCATCAAAATCAGGTTATTGGAGGAGTTTGCAAAAATACCTTTTCCCCCATGGTTTGTTCCACGTTTTATTTTTGTTTTATGTCCTATTTAGATGCAAATCTCATGCAATTCAGTCGGCTCGCTGTGCACTTACAGGAGTACAGTATGTCGCATTTGTATCCAAAGGTAAATAAAAACCTCCCTCCACTTATTACTGCTTCAACATCAACCTTTTGTTATTTGCAAGCATCGGGTGTGGCCACCATTTGCCTCAAGTACCGTATTTGCCGATCCACGGCAAACATCCAACTCCTCCTCCTCCATCACCATCCTAGTGGGGAGTTTTACAGATGCCTGACTCTCTGAGCATTGATGACGGCGTGCAGAAGGTGGCCGGCATCTTCTGTGATGGAGAGCTTCTCGCTGCAAATGTCGCCTGGGAGTGCAGCTCCATGCCGATCACACAACCGAAACCTCTTTCTCCGGTAGAAACTCCTGCAGATGTTGAATGACTGAAACCTCTGCTCTGGCCCCTCCTGGACGGGTGGTCTTGTCTCGTCCCGTTTTGGGCGTGGTCGCAAGGCCAAGGACTAGAACCCCAATGCATGGAAGCCAGGATGCTGCAATACCGAACTGAAACTTGTGATGTGCAAGACGTGATGGACATGCAAGGAGCTACCGTATAAAATGCAAAACCTGCAAAGCACACAACCTATGGTGGACCCTTGGTTAGTGCCACCAATTCCGTTCAGAAGGTCCTGCATGGTTAGCATGCTAACATCTAATTGTATTATTAGCTTACTTGGCATGACTTAGAGACACTATAGAACTATAAGTGCTAGCATGCCAACTAGGGATGTCCCAATCTGATCCCA
This sequence comes from Oostethus manadensis, assembly GCA_024372805.1. NCBI lineage: Eukaryota > Metazoa > Chordata > Actinopteri > Syngnathiformes > Syngnathidae > Oostethus > Oostethus manadensis. The sequence continues at coordinate 1,731,151 of QODF01000165.1, forward strand.
AAGATCGGTATTGGTATCGGGTTCCGTCACAATCCGGTTTCCATAACTCTGGGCCCCAGCACGGTAGGTGCGATAAATGCGCCTCCAAGCTGGTTGCCCCTCACTGGTACAGTGGTGAAGTTTGTTGGATGTTTCGCTCCAACCCTAGAGCGGTGGACTTCCCTTGCTGTGCCCGGACTCCTCTGTCATGGTGCGGGACCTCGAACGGGAAGTGCTGCTCTAACCGACGGTTTGTTCTAAATCCCAAATGGATGCATAAGCATGTCACATGATCAGTCCTACCCTCAGAGTATTGTTTTTTTTTTTTTTTTTGTGTCTTGTCCAGCATCATAACAGCTGAATAGGAGTCAAGCTGCCTTTAAATGCTGAGCAAAATTTCTTTGCCAAGGGAGATTTCATAATCCAAATGAGTCTCCCTTGACATTTGACTGCGTTTATTATGAATTTTGTTGCGCCACTTTTCGATGCTGGACCTGACCTGAAAAGGGGACGGGTGGGGGGTGGGGGATATAAGAAAGGGTGCAGAGGAACCTCACAAACATATTTCAACCATATTATAAACAACCGTAATAATCAAGATTTCCGCAGCAACCAGAACCGACACAGAGCTAAATGAGCAAAAATACAGG
>QODF01000165.1:1731880-1796018 GCA_024372805.1 Oostethus manadensis
ACACACATATATATACATGTATACATGCACATATTCGTACACGCATACATACACATACTGTGCACATACAAATATCCATGCAGTACATACACACACATACAGTGTGCATATATATGTATACACACATACATACATACATATTTACTAATAATGATAAACATACAAGAAAAACAACGAGAAAAGAAACAGAACCTCTTGAACAATTACCATCCAAATGACACGTGCAACAAATCTACATTAAATCTACATTACTCTGCAGTGACAGGATAACCGCATCAGAGCGAAACTGAGAACGAGGAGATGCCCGTGGTGAACACCGCCATGCAACCCAAACCACTCTCCCTCCAAAAGCGAGGGCCCGACCAGGAAGACGCCAGAGCACGGGCCCCCAGCAGGCCTCCGGCCCCTCAGAGTATTGTAATGATGGCTGAATAATTCCACGTCAGGATGGCTGTAATTCAGTTGTCCATTTAGTTGCATGTCAACACTCCTTCGACCTTATTTACTAAGCTCTGAATGCAAACACAGATATCAAGATGTAGGAAAACTATAAAAGGCTAACCACATTTTCCTCATGAGGAATAACGGAAATCAAATGAATCTGTTCCAGAAATGCAAATGTTTTTATTTTTATTTTTGCAATGATAGTTTGTCATGCAGAGCACGGACTATAATTACATTTAAAGACACATTAACGGGACAAATTAACATTTAAGGTCCGTTTTTAACTTCAATGAGGATGTGATTCTTGACAAAGACAGGGCATGGCAGGAAGATCAGCAGAGACGCCACATTCCTGTTTTGCTATGAGTCAGTTCTTGAATTCAGTACGGATTCTCACCTCATTCTTAGCTTTTTTCGATCATGTATATATTTTTACCTTTTATTGGATTAAGAACCAGACTCACCGAGGTTTGTTACAAAACAATATTGTTGGTCATGCTGTGTAATAAAAAAGTAAATTCAGCAATACTGTGTGTATTTTAATGCCTTCAGTGGCTATTTTCATAACCATATTCAAGTCCACAAATGTATGGTTGTAGCAGAAACTTTTTATCAAAAAAACGGATCGGATCAGCTACACTATAAAAAACTGTCTCGGATCGGAAGCTAAAAAATGGGACGTCCCAGGAGTATAGCAGGGTATACCGGAGTATTCCAAGTATGTAGCGGAGAGAGCCACCTGCTGTGGCCCAGCAAAGTGCACTATATTCGGGCACATGCTCTGAAAAGCTGGTGTGCCGCTACAAAGGTCAGGAGAACCGGAGTATCGAGCGGGATGAGCCACCTGGTATTGCCCAGCAAGGTGCACTGTATTCGGGCACATGCTCCGAGCAGCCGCTGTGACGCCACGGAGGTCTCTGGCAAACTTTTCAAACGCCGTTGTGCTGGCGTTTCAGGTGGCTGGCAATGTTTTTTGTGCGCTCCGTGGTTTTCCTTTCCCCTCCTCATGGACAATATGCTACAGCTAGCAAGCCCAATGTCTTCTGCAGAACGTTTTTTTAAATGATCAGTGTTATTTTGAATGTAATCTGATTTATGGCTTTGACACCATATTGGTCCGTTCTCGTGCACCACTCTTTATTTCCATCGAGCTGACTTTGAAAACTTGTTTGTGAAATCCAAAGCGGGCCCTGCTTTATGCTCTGGCTGTCTTATCTTGTCTGAATTGATCAACCACTTCGGGATGTGCGGGATGAAGCTTCCTCGCTCAGCAGGTTGCTTCATCCGAGGAGCTCAGCGAGCCTTCATTTAGAGGCGAGAAGCAAACTGTTCCACATGACTTGTCATCCGTGGTGGTGTTTGCATTCAGGGATGTTGTCCTCACTTCATTCTCCCTCAGAAGCCAACGCCGGATTATGAAAAGAACACACTTTCTGAGCAGTTCTGCGTATGTGCTACACCAGCTTGTGATTTATTGTGACTATTCTCCACCTTGTTAGCTTAAAGAAGGTCCAAATGATGGAAAAAGCGCAGAAATTTCATACATGACCAAGAAATGCATTCTACTCTTAATCTTAATTTAAGACTTGGAGATGAAATGTATTTGCATGTTTGGAGTAAGTGGTCACCCTCACGCTGCTCCCTCCATCAGCTTTTATTGAGATATCAATAGTTTATTTTCTATAACGCCACATTGCAAAGTGGTGCCATATATCATGCTTGTACACTAACCTGCTGGGAAAAAAAATCTCCATGGATACCATATCTCACATATCTTGAAGCGCCACACTATAGCAATGAAAACTGGATACGCTTTAGAATATTTATTGAGTACATAGCTGGCAACTCAAGTGAGAACACCTCACAGTGAACCTGTCTAATTGGTGTCCCTGGTCTCATTAATTTACAGTCTTCTCATATCGAGACACAGAAAACGTTTTTTGTTTTGTTTTGGGGGTTTAAGGACCCCCCGGCCCTCCAAAGGATTGTACAATGAAAACAAGTGGAGCCCTTCTCTCTCAAACTGCTTATGCGTCTCATTACTTCGCCACATTATTTAGCCACTGCCACAGGTACTTACTGGAATCCTCCTCCATTATTTGCACACGGCATGCATTTCAACCCTTTGCTTTGCTGCTTTCCGGCTACGCATTTTGCAGGTTTCATTTTAGAGTTTAGTCGCCTCCAAAAATTCATCTTCTTCTAGTTTCTTTTCAGTGGACTCCTTTAGAAAACAGGTGCCGATGACAATAATGGACCATCAAAACATGCAGAAAATGTGGACTGGATTGAAAAACACTTACTGGTGTTTGGTTGGCATGGCAGCGGTTTAGTTTGCTATATTTACGTTAAGTGTGGACCGTGACATACTGTGTATGCGTCTTTCACCTTGCAAAGTGAAGTAAAGGGAATGGAAAGAATCCATTTCAGGGTAAAACTGTCACGATGAACGTTAATTAGTGGCCAAACCTGCCTGTCAAATCCTGATCCCGTCAGATCTCAGAAGCTAAGCAGGGCAGGGCCTGCTCAGTACTTGGATGGGAGACCTCAGAGGAACACCAGGTGCCACAGTGGGGGGAAGTAAACTTTCCTTGTGCCCTTAGGCAAGGCACTACACCCACATTGCCTAGTATGAAAGTGGTGTGAGGGTTTGATGGCGCACACTGGCAGCCTCACTACCCGATAGTCTGCCCCAGGGCAGCTGTGGCTACATAGTGGAATACCATCACCAAGCGTGGTGTGAATGAACAATGATGACCTCGGTGTAAGCGCTTTGATAAAGCGCATAACAAGTGTCATTCATCATAATGTCGAAAGAGAAGTTTGTGTTGTATAAAAGTATTACTCGCATACAAACAATCAAAATAACGTTGCTTTGATAAGCAAAACCAACCTAAATATACCGATAGCAGCTCTTTTAGAGTTTGGGACACTATAGACAGATTCCCATTGAATCATCGGTGTCATCGATGTGTGTGGGTACTTCATGTGCTCATAGGACGCAGACGGAGCGATGAACAACTGTGCCCGTCCATTTTCTTCCTCCTGTAAAGCCCAGTGCAGTGACGGCTGGTGAGGCGTTCAGGCGCATTGCGTATTGGTGTGTGAGTGTATAAGGAATCTGTGCTTTTTTTATTGAGGAAGCCTGCAAAAACCTGGGACGGACGCTAGCCGAGGTTCTGAGGCTGGATTTACATTATTTCTTGTGGCCGTCCATTTCATTTACAGTTGGACCTTCTGGAAGGACTTAATGTCGCCAACCAAGGTTCCACCGTGCCAGGCTGGATTAGAATTCGTGTGGTTCTTCCGTGCCCCCCATTCTTCCTGTCACTCCTCTCTGTGTTTTTGCTAGTGAAGTTAAAGTCATGTTAAATGTTTATTTTTACTTTGTCATGAATTTGTATTTTGCTTTGTTTCCTGCACGTAAAAGTCAAGTTATTTGGACTCCTTTAACTAGAGTGACCGTATTTTGACGACCAAGAACCAGAACACTCGGACCGGAAACATGCCTTGTCATTTCCATGCATATAAAGCAGGGGTGTCCAAACTTTTTTCCAGCGAGGGTTCACATGAAATTTTGTAAAGCCACACTTGTAGATATGCTAACAAGTTATATTTCTCGTCGGAATGTGAGTTTTCTCCCTAATATTTTGACTTGAGTCTTTTAAAAAATTATGCTTTTTTCCATTTATGTTGTTTTTTAAATACTGTGAAAGTACTAATATTATTATTTTGAATACTGTAATTCAAGGAAAAATAGGACCCAGGAAAAATGTGCCCTTCAATGTTTCAAGACCTGCTGTTCGTGATGTTCCCAGTTTTATGAGACTTGAACTTGGCAAGCATCAGAGGATTACCTCTGTGCATGTTTTGCTTTTTCTGTGGCTTTTTGACTTTTTTGGAATCGACGCTCATTGGGAATCATTGAAAACCAGAACACCCAGGACACTACCTTAAAATGTCCTGGCCCAACAGGACATACGGTCACCCTACATAAATTTACATCGTTTGCTATTTGAAAAGGTTTTTTTTTGTACATTTTGAGGGGTTCAGGTTCCACTGTGATGAACATTTTGTGTTTAACGTCATCCTGCTCGGCTGCACGGTGACCTAGTGGTTAGCACGTTGGCCCCACGGTCTGGAGATCGGGGATTCTTATCTTTGTGTGGAGTTTGCAAGTTCTCTCTGGATTCCAGGTTCATTGGAGACCCTAAATTGTGCAAGAGCATGAATGGTTTGTCTACCTGTGCATCTGCAAATGACTCTCGCCCAAAGACAGCTGTCATAGGCACACCCGCCTCCCAAAATGGATGGAACTCATCCTGCTGTTGTTGTGGCCGACCGACCTTGTTTCTTCTCAAAACGGTGGCGCTATTACCCCAGCGTATGTCGCACCCGATAAACATTTGTCTTAATTATTAATATTCCGGTCGTCAATGCCTGCGCCGATTGCTTTCACGGACTCATCCATCTGTTTAATTGCGCTTGCCAAACGCGATGACACTTTTATTGATGAGGCAACTTCATTCCGGCGGCCGATAAGAGCGCATCAGCGGCTCGCTCCGAGTAGTCGTAATGAATTCTAATGCGTGCTCTTATCTGCCACAGGTGCTCATACTTCAGTGACGGACCCCGACCAGCCCACACCTTATGCTTTATGGACACGCTGCTCATTCATCCACTAATGCAACACCTGCATGTGGCACCACTAATCTGTCCACGCTAATCCCCTTAAGCCGCCATTAAGCCTCCATTCATTCCTACGTAAAGACTGTAGTCATCCCGGTCCATTCACCTCCAAGCTTCCACGTTTACAAAGGATTACTGCGTTCGGCGAATCTGTTTGCGTGCTCTCGGATGCTTGGGTAATCCAGAGGATGTGTTGTGATGGTACCGCAGCTGAATGCCCCGCGCACTTGTACATGAAATATGACACCTTTGTAGCAAGGCAAACGGGAGAAGGCGCGTATAAATAAGGCATACGGGGGGTTTGAACTCGGTGCCATGCTGTTGGGCTGAAAAAGGCGCAGTTTGTGATTTGTGTGTTTGCACGTGACACGTCGAGCTTCAAACACCTGTTTCTCTCAGAAACGTCTACAAAGTGAATATTGTATCGGCGCATTTGAAGCGCTGCCTCCACGCGTTTACCATCCGCTGGAAAGTTTGCAATGCGGCAGACGCGAGTGACATGTCGCTGGATGCCGCCCAAATAAACACAGAAATAACTTTCACACCGAGGCGTGGGTTGGAACTGTTTGTCCTCCTTTTCATTTCAGACGTGACACTTTTTTCAGCGAGCCCATCGGGGAGGGTGTGGAGCAGCCCTGCTGCTACTTCAAGGGTTGGAAAAGCTAACGAACCAACTGTATCCCAGATACTTTGTTTGCTTTAAGCAATGATGTGAGGTATGCCAAATGATGCCGGACAAACCCGGAAGACCCAAATGTGTAGTGAGGGTGTGCTGGGAACGTCTGGCAGAGTCTCCTGTTTGTCGAGTCTTCAGCTCCGTCAGAGCTTTTCCTGCCTCGCCGTATTCTGGGCTGAGGCAGCCGGTCCGAGTTGCAGCTGCAAAGTGGTCGATGCCAGTCGTGGTGGCAAACCTTGAACCCGATGGTGGACACCAGAGTTCAGGGCTGCCGTCAAGCTGAAAGAGTCCTATCGAGCATCGATGGCTTGTGGGACTCCTGAAGCAACTGACGGGTACAGGTTGGTCACGCGGCTTTGGCGGAGGTCGAGACAAAAACTTGGGTGTGGGAGATGCTCCGTGAGGCCATGGAGCACCACGTTCGGTCGGCCTCGAAGAAGTTCTGGCAAACCGTCCGGCGCCTCAGAAAGGGGAAGGAGTGCCCGGTCCACACCGTTTACTGTGGGGACGGAGGCCTCCTGACCTTGACTGGGGATATCGTCGGCGAAAGGAATACTTTGAGGCCCTTCTCAATCCCACTTACAGTGCGGGAAAAAACTATTTGAACCCCAGCTGATTTTGTAAGTTTGCCCACTAACAAAGAAATGATCAGTCTATAATTTCAATGGTAGCTTTATTTAAACACTGAGAGACAACAATGACAAATGATCAAATTACAAATGATCCCTTTGAAAAAGGTGCTTCAGTACTTGGTGGCAAAACCTTTGTTGGCAATCACAGAGGTCAACCGTTTCTTGTAGTTGGCCACAAGGTTTGCACACATCTCTGGGGGGATTTTGGCCCACTCCTCTTTGCAGATCCTCTCCAAGTCATTCATGTTTCATGGCTGATGTTTGGCAACTCCAACCTTCAGCTCCCTCCACAGATTTTCTATGGGATTAAGGTCTGGAGACTGACTAGGCCTCTCCATGACCTTAGTATGGTTCTTCTCTAGCCAATCTTTTGGCCGTGTGTTTTGGATCATTGGCATGCTGGAATACCCAACCACGACCCATTTTCAATGCCCTGACTGAGGGAAGGAGGTTCTCACTCAACACATGACGGAGCTGAGAGGGCTGCCAATGTCAGCTCGTTACCTGTATAAGATCCACCTGGGAGCTAGAGATCTTGCTGACGGATCAAATACTTATTTCCTTCATGGAAATGCAAATCAATTTATAACTCTTTTTGAAACGCATTTTTCTGGATTTTTTTTCTGGTTGTTGTCTGCCAGTGTTCAAATAAAGCTACCATTGAAATTATAGACTGATCTATAATTGTGGAGATGTGTGTTCCAAGTATCCGGTCCCGGTCGCGGAACACTAGACCAGCTCTACAGCCTTACAAGGGTACTGGAGGGTACGTGGAAGTTTGCCGAAACGGTCTGCATGTGCTATGTGGACTTGGAAAAGACATTTAACCATGTCCATCGTGGTGTCGTGTGGGGGGTGCTCCGGGTGATACTTGATACTTTATTAATGTCCAAGAGAAATTCCTACGGGAGTAGAGGATTGGTGGCAACCGAGTCTGGTCTTTCTTTCTGAAACTGCTGCCCTTGCGATGCGACCAAAACAATTCAGTAACTTTTTAGCCAAAAATTCAACCAGATTGACTGTGAAAAAAACTGGACAGTGCAGGTGAAGTTTCCTAGATTGCTGTTGCTTTTTGTAAGGGGATCGGGTATACATTATTTATGGGTATAAACAAACAGGTAAACAACAATTCATTGCAAAGGCATTCACATTTTATTTGAATAAAGTCCAGCCAACACTTCAGGTTGAATAAACAATGAATGAATCAACAGGTTAATTAAATCCAATTTGTGATTAATTCTATTTGATAAAACATGACAAACTTGAATTTGGTTCCTCATTCATTTCTCCACCCCATTTATTAAAGAAGTTATTTTGCACCAGCGTCAGATTAGAATGAAATGTCACCTGTAGATAGATATTCAAGTGAATAAATATCCTACAAGATGGTGTTTGATCAACAGGCTTTTTATTGCAAGAAATAATGACACACAAGCACACGCCCCAGCACAACAGTGGCTCCCAGAACTGACTCCTAAACGACACGCCCCCCCATTCCTGGTCCATTCACGGCAACCCGAAACAGACAGCCAGAACACAAATGTGCACATCAGCATAACTTTAGGGTCACTGCATACCTTTTATCTCGACCTCGTGCTCCCATCCATGAAAGGCTTCAAGTTGGACTTAACTTTGGACATGGTCCAACACGCAGTATAAACCCAACACCAAATTGAAGAGGAAGAAGTCCTCTAGCTAACAAAGCAATGAAAATACACTCCATATCCTTTACATTTCATATTTAAGGACGTCCACACGGACTCTCCTACCAGAGCGTGCACGTTCAGCGTCACATGATGTCATCTGTGCGCCAGTCATGACTTATGCCAAACTGTCACAAGGGCAACGTTTAATGTCTTTTTCCAATCCAATGCTTTATTTCCTAGTATCCATTCAATCCATTGATTACCTTTCAGACCATCGTTAGATCCATAAATGTCGTCTGGAATGGCAATTTGGTAACAACAGACCGATGTATTTGGATGACAGGAATATAAATCCGTACATCCATGTAGTGAATGAACACCCGCTAGTATATACAGTATATAGTTTTTCTTTCAAGAGTGTGCAAAATCAGAGCAGTCTTAGCAGGGTTTGCAGATGCCATGGAAACCTGAGGCAGATCAAAAAGGAAATCATATGGAAATTGCCATCCATCCATTTTCTATACGGCTTATCCTCATTAGGGTCGCGGGTAGGCTGGAGCCTATCCCAGCTGACTTTTGGGCGGGAGGCGGGGTACACCCTGGACCAGTCCATACGGAAATGGGAGCATTTGAAAACGGAGGATTAACCGTAATAAGTATTTGATTAGAAACAAACACAGGAGTGGTCTGTCGTCAGTGTGTGCGCGTGTAGGATGCAGTATGTATGGATGAAAACAAAAATAGAGATAAGTAAATAAAAGTATGGTATACTAGCTTGTTTCTTCACACCCGTGATGAATCCTTGGTTTCTACTGGGACACGCAAACACACGCACACACACACACAGAGCCTCCAAGCAGTCATAACACTTGATAATCAGGAGCCAGAAATAAAAAAAAAGGCGCCACAAAGGAAGGCAGCCCAGGAGAGCGATGCCATCAGCAGATTTTATGATTGCTGCGCGCGAGACGAGGTCCCCCGCTCGAGACATTCATTTGTGCAAAAAGGTGAAGGGCGCCACGCGAACGACTGCCTCTGTGTTACTTTGCAGCCGAACGACTCGCCGAGGAGCTTCCCGAGTCACTTAACAGCTTAAAAAGATCCAACACGGGGAAATGTTTGCAATTTGTTCTTATTAATATGATAAGTAATGAACAGGAGAGGTGACAGCTTAACGTGCCCATAAAACAAAAGCTGCTGCATCTGTTGACTGTTTTATGATGCGCCACCTGAAAAGATGTCCCCAGGATTTATGACGCCCGCCTTCTGGGCCTGTGATTGGCGGCGGCGTTGCCGTGACGATATGATACTGCACAGTCATACGCTATGCAGAATATGCTTCATGACTCAACCCAGGTCTCTGTGTCTCCCAGGTCATCCTCATGTTGACCAAATACTACGACTTCAGCGCGGGCAGAGTGACGGAAAGTTCCTTGTGGAGGTGAGGAAGCCGCTCAGTCGGAACACCAAACGATTTCACGCTTTTTTGCGCCTGCTTTGGCTGCCATCACTTCAATGGAATCTCCCTAGCTTGGAACAAACGGGCTTTTTTTCTATTTGACCATCAGTTCAGCTTCTTTGTGGTCAAAAAGGGCCAGAATTTTTGGCATATTATCAAGTGTAAAATATCCATTCGTTTTTTGTTTGCAAGGTCCTCTATCAAAACTGAAAAGGTGACTTTTAACAAGTTTTAGATGTCAAAAAAGGCCACCAAATTATAATTATGGAATAAAAATAGAAATGACAAGATAACAAGTCATAGTTATGAGATAGGAAAGTCGTAATTATGAAATTAAAAGTCCGAATTACGAGATATAGAAAATAGTTACAAGATAAGAAAGTGATAATTATGAAATAAAAAGTTGAAATCATGAATTACAGTCATAAATATCAGATAGTCAAAATTATGAGATAGAAGATTGAAAATTTGAGATAAAAGTTCATAAAAAAATAGGAAAGTCATATTATGAGATAAAAAGTCAAAATTATGAAATAAAAAGTCATAATTATGGGATTAAAAATTGAAATTAGAAGATAAAAAGTCATAATTATGAGATAGTCAGAGAACAGAAATAAAAAGTTGAAATCATGACATAAAGTCATAACTATTAGGTATCAAGTCATAATTATGAGATCAACATTCATAATTTTGAAATAACAAGCCTAAAATCAAAGTCTTATTATGAGATAAAAAGACTTAATAATAAGGTAGAAAGTCATAATCATGGAAAAAGGTTAGAAGTAGGAAAAAAGTCAACATTATGAGAAAAGACTTACACTGCACAATGTCCTAATTATTCTGAGATAAGAAGTTATTATGAGATAAAAAGCAGACATAAGAACGTAAAGTCATAATTATGAGAGCTCAGATCGGTCAGTGAGCTTTCATATTGCATAATTCCTTCACCTCCCAGGTAGGTGTGGCATGTCAAGACGCTGATTAGTCATCATGAGGGTTGCACAGGCGTGCCTGAGGTTGGCCACAATAAAAGGCCACTCCAAAATCTGTTGAACTATGCAGGCTGGTTTCCACACCTCCACCCAAACCCCGTAATAACCCTCAATAAAGCTAAAGTGCACATTTTCGAGGAGCCTTTTATTGTGGCAAACCTAAGGCACATCTGTGTCTAATTGCATCGTGATATAGATTGTAACTGAATAATTATGAAACAGAATGATTTTTTTTTTTTTCCAAGAACAATTCTGTCTCTTGGACAAATTTATTTGAGGGCCCCTACTGTGAAGGCTTCCATTGGCCACATTATTTTCACTTTTGTACAAAATTATTTTGGCTTCTTTGACAGCATAATGTTTTCAATAACAGCAGTTATTGCCATAAGTATGAAATATCCTTTCATTTTGTGTCTACCTTTTAAATGCAAGTTAGTTTGCTAAACGCACTTTTTGGAAAACAGGCCTAAAAACCTCAAAAGCTAATTATAATGGATGTCAATTGGCTAAAAATGGCCACGATTACTTTTAATGCAAAAATATAACTTGTTGTTATGTACGCTTTTTGCCAAACATGGATAAGTGACATAATCTGGTAAAGAAACAATAAAACCCACACTTTTAACTGCAAACCATTTGAATGTGTACACCAGGGGTGTCCAAAATGTGTTTTTATTGACCCATGGCACATTGTAAAAATATAATTTAACAAGGAAATAAAAAACAAACCAAAAAATAATAGTGAAAATAATAAGAGAAAAAAGTTCATATTAATTAGAAAAAAACTTTAATTTTACTTCAATGTTCAATTTTGCAAGAATAAACTCTCAATATTATAATTGATTAATATTATATGTGTTTTAATATTATATGGAAACATACTGTCACTTAATAGCAGTATAGTGGAAGTATAGTATATAGTTAAAAAATTAAATTTAAATTAGTTTGGGGATACAAAAGCCATAATATGATAGGAATAAAATCAAAATAAAATGGGATTAAAGTCAAAATATGATGGGATTAAAGTCAAAATATAATGGGATTAAAGTCAAAATATGATGGGAATAAAATCACAATATGATGGGATTAAAGTCAAAATATTATAGGAATAAAGTCAAAATATTATGGAATTAAAGTCCAAAAATGATGGGAATAAAGTCAAAATATTATGGTGTAAAGGTCAAAATATACTGGGAATAAAGTCATAATAAAATGGGAATAAAGTGACAATATTAGATTATATTAGACTTTATTGTCATTGTACTCATATAAATTAAAGTCAAATTAAAGTCAAAATTAAAGTCAAAATTAAAGTCAAAATTTAATTAAAGGGATAAAGTCAAAATAATTTGAAAGGAAAGTCACAATCTCCTCCCTGAGCCACCACTTTATCGTGGTGGAGGAGTTTGCGTGTCCCATTAATCCTAGGAGCTAAATTGTCGGGGACTGTCATGCCCCTGTTAGGGTCACCCATGACAAACAGGTCCTAGGGGAGGGACCATACAAAGAGTGGCTCAACAGACTCCAATGATGCACAATAACAATTGACTTCATTTTCCCTCTCCCGGATGCGGGTCAACGGGGCCCCCCTCTGGAGCCAGGCCTTTAGGTGGGGCACGATGGCGAGCGTCTGGTAGCCGGGCCTGCACCCATGGTGCCCGGTCGGGCACAGCCCAAAAAGGTAACGTGGGTCCCCCCTCCCATGAGCTCACCATTCGTGGGAGGGGCCAAAGAGGTCGGGTGCAAGGAGAGCTGGGTGGCGGCAGGAGGCGGAGGCCTTGGCGGTCCAATCCTCGGGTACAGAAAGCTAGTTTTCGGTACGTGGAATGTCACCTCTCTGGCGAGGAAGGAGCCTGAGCTGGTGCGTGAGGTGGAGAAATTCCGGCTAGATATAGTCGGACTCACCTCAACGCACGGCAAGGGCTCAGTCCTCTCGAGAAGGGCTGGACTTCATTCCACTCTGGTGTTGCCGGCAATGAGAGGCGACGGGCAGGGGTGGCAATTCTTGTTGCCCCCCGGCTCCAAGCCTGCACGTTGGAGTTTAACCCAGTAAACGAGAGGATAATTTCCCTGCGCCTTCAGGAGGGAAGACAGGTCTTGACTGTTGTTTGCACTTATGCGCCAAACAGCAGTTCAGAATACCTGCCCTTTTTGGAGTCCTTAGAGGAAGTACTAGAGAGTGCTCCCACGGGGGATTCCCTTGTTCTGCTGGGTGACTTCAACGCTCATGTTGGCAGCGACAGTGAGACCTGGAGAAGCGTGATTGGGAGGAACGGCCCCCCTGATCTTAACCCGAGCGGTGTCTTGTTATTGGACTTCTGTGCTCGTCACGGATTGTCTATAACAAACACCATGTTCAAGCATAAGGGTGTCCCCACATGTGCACTTGGCACCAGAACACCCTGGGCCACAGTTCGATGATTGACTTTGTGGTTGTGTCGTCGGACTTGTGGCCACATGTTTTGGACACTCGGGTGAAGAGAGGGGGGGGCTGTCAACCGATCACCACCTGGTGGTGAGTTGGTTCCAATGGGGGGGGAGGATACCGGTCAGACCTGGCAGACCCAAACGCATTGTGAGGGTCTGCTGCAAACGTCAGGCAGAGTCCCCTGTCAGAAGGAGTTTTAACTTCCACTTCCGGGGGAGCTTTGACCATGTTCCGAGGGAGGCAGCGGACATTGAGTCCGAGTGGACAATGTTTCGTGCCTCCATTGTCGATGCGGCCGATTGGAGCTGTGGCCGTAAATTGGTCGGTGCCTGTCGTGGCGGTAATCCCAGAACCTGTTGGTGGACACCAGTGGTGAGGGATACCGTCAAGCTGAAGAAAGAGTCCTACAGGCCCCTTTGGCCCATGGGACTCTGGAGGCATCTGACAGGTACCGGCAGGCCAAGCGGTCTGCGGCTCTGGCAGTCACTGAGGCAAAAACCCGGACATGGGAAGAGTTCGGAGAGGCCATGGAAAACGACTTCCAGATGGCTTCAAAGAGATTCTGGACCACAATCCGCCATCTCAGAAGGGGGAAGCAGTGCACAGTCAACACTGTGTATAGTGGGGACGGTATGCTCCTGACCTCAACTCGAGATGTTGTGAACCGGTGGAGGGGTTACTTTGAACACCTCATTAATCCCACCGACACGTCTTCCAACATGGAAGTGTAAACGACAAAGACTATTAAAAACAAGATTATTTTTTCCAGTGGCCAAAAATGTCCACGATGGAGTCAAGTGGTACAGTTGGATACTCGAAGTAATTCTGATATATTTCAAGCTGAAATTGAAAAGAAATGTCATTTCCATTCAAATGGTCCAAAAAAGGAAGAAGAGAAAGGGTTTGAGAAAGTTCAGTGAAAAAGTTTGCGGCCCAAAGCGTCAACAAAAGCAACAGTAACGAAGATAATAGCTTCTCATCCCCCGACTACGCATGCGACATGAGATATCCTTGTTTATTTTGATAATTAGAGAAATCTCCATTCATCTAGCAAATTGCTTGCTCCATTCTGCTGTTGCAATTTTCCGCCTGCCTGACATGCTTAATGATACCATCGGCGTCCTAAGCGCTAGGTGTTGCTCCATTCTCCCCTTCAACGTGTCCCCTAATTGAATTTCAGATCCACCGATTACGGGAGCACCTACGAGAAACTTAATGAGAAAGCTGGGCCCAAAACCATCCTGAGCTACTTGTACGTGAGTCCCAACAACAAGCGCAAGGTAAGTTGTTCCTGTCAGAGCTCATCGGCTACCATTTTCACTGCAAAGCAGCCCGGCGGGAGGTGTGTGTGTGTGTGTGTGTGTGTACACCACACAAGCACAAAGAAGCCCCCCAGCACGGTAGCTGTCAGGTTGGGCTGCTGATATCTCCTCCAATCCCCCCGTATCTCCTTTCTCCTTTCATCTCAGATCATGCTCCTGACCGACCCGGAGGTGGAGAGCAGCCTGCTCATTAGCCTTGACGAGGGGGCGTCCTATCAGAAACACAGCTTAGCCTTTGATATCCTCAGTCTTCTGTTTCACCCCGAGCAGGAGGACTGGATCCTGGCTTACAGCCACGACCAAAAGGTAACAGCGAGCTGTCAGATGGCGTCAAAACTGGGGGGGAAGCGCAGCTCCGAAAATTCTACGGATGGGAGCAAAAGGTGATGCTGATGGTGCACTTGTTAGTTCCACGTGAGGCTTCAGTCAGACTGCAGCACACGCCCATCAGGGAAAAATATCCATCCTGCTCTAAAAACGAATTATTTTCAAGTGTATTGATTTACAAGGAAACCATTTTACAGGTACAAAAAAGGTAGATCTTTTTGATGCTCCACCGATGACAATTCTCTTTTTTGTACCCTTAAATTCCCTTCCATAAACTACTTTATTTTTCCTAAACTTTGCACCCAGCGGTTTATACACTGCTAATATGTGCCCTTCCATCCATTTTCTATGCCGCTTATCATCATTAGGGTCGCGGGGGTATGCTGGAGCCTATCCCAGCTGACTTCAGGTGAGAGGCAGGGTACAACTTGGACTGGTACGGCTAATATGTGGCTAAATTCTAATCTTGGGCCATCTCCTGCTACTGAATACTGTGCCGCCCGCAGGTCGGTCGCTCTTTCTTTGACAGGAGCCAATCACGAGCTATCGGTGCACAACAAGCTTATCCAACCACTGAGGAGCGCTTGAGATCAGTAAATCTAATGATATAACAGTCTGACTCACAGTATCATCTTACAAACAACACTAAACTTTTGAGATAACAAGTCAAAATTATCTGATAAATGTCTAAATTACTAGATAAAAGGTCTTAATTATGAGATAAGGAAGACATAAATATGACATAGAAAGTCATAATTATAGGATGACAAGTTATAATTAGAAGGTAAAAGGTCATACGTAGGAGATTGACATAATTCATAATTATGTAATAAAACGTTATAATTATAATTCCTTCACCTCCCAGGTGTGGCACATGAAGATGCTGATTAGACAGGCTAATATGTGGCTAACTTCTAATCTCGTGACATCTCCCGGTACTAATTGTTTACATACTGTGCTGCTCACGAGTCGGTAGCTCATTCTTTGGCAGTAGCCAAACACGAGCCATCAGTCCACTGACAACCAGCTTATCAATCAGTAAATATGACAATATAACAGTCAGCCTCACCGTGTCATCTTACAAACAACACTAAACTCATCACACAGCAACTTTACACACAAAAGCTATGCCTGGGAAATTGGGTTGTGCGATCATTTTTATATACCGATGTAAATTCTTCCATGTGATAAGACATTATAAATAAGTATCATGTTATTTAGCCAAAGACGTGATGCTTTTATACTCCGTGGAAATGGTCAATATTTAGTTCAGTGTTGTTTTGCTGTTTTGCAATTTGCAGTTGCTACTAAAATGTGTACTTGAATTTGGAATAGTTTGCACTGATCTAGTTTGGTAGAAACTAATTATTATTGTTTTTTTTAAATCAATAAATATTATTTACAATTTGAGATTTGAGAACTATATTTAATTATATGGATTAAGGTTAGTAGCTTTTTATACACGACTCAGCTGAATTTAATTGAATTGTCATATCGTGTGACAGCCCCAAAACGTTGTGATATTTTTGGTTTAAGATCTGTATCTCCCAGCCCTATTGGGAAATACGCATGCATGCATGTATCAATACGACTTAACTTTTTCAAAAAATTTGAATGGATTTATTATTTCATGCCATTATTTTTTTTAATATGATTTTTCTCCAAGGGTTTTAGAGTTTCAATCATTTGCTTTTCTTTTGAAATTAATTAATTGAATTGTTTATTTCATTTCATTGTTATCCAATTATTTGTAAAAATATAATTAAATCCGTTCATTATTTAAATATACATTTTTTTTTTCCCCATGGATACTTTTTTACAGTTTAAATACTTTTCTGTCAAAGCAAGAAATCAGTTGCATTTGAACGATGCAATTATTGGCATGCATATTATTAAAACAGGATGGCCAGTTCAGCTCGGGTCAAAGGTCCCATGATCTACCTTTTCAACTCGCTAGCAATCATAACTAATAATTCGAATATTAATAGTAATTGTATGCATATTATTTGTTTATGTTTTATTATTGTACTTTATTGGGTTTAGATGGATTGATGTTATAAAATATATTATTTTATATATACAACAATAATACATAAAATATACAATAATTAATTTTAGTACATATTATTTGTTAAGTTTTTGAAATATTAATTTAATTTAACAAAATTTGATCTGTTATCTGCTTCTGTTTGTGTTTCCAAACAACTTGTAAATGGATTTGGATGAGATTTTTAGGAATTGTCAGAAATGGGATACGGAAGAATTGATAAAATTTTGGCGAGTGATACGGGTCACCGTTTGGATCAAGGACATTTTTAAAAGATTCTCTAACATATCGGGATGGGACCATTTTGTTTGTGCCTATAAATCTACAACAGGTGCTACAACATATCAAAAGTCTGATCCAACAAATGTAGGATTAATATTTTGGTGTGCACCAGGGTTAGTTATTTTTCGCACTGTACGCATCATAAAAGTCTTACCTTGAGTTTGTGGCGATTGACCCAAATATTAACCTGCAACTGGACCTTCACTCCTACATGTAAGCGATGGTGACATCAGAGGCAAAATAAAGCCCCATAAATGTAATTGCAGTGTGACCTTGCAAACAACGTTATGACACACACACACACACACACGCGCAAACACACACACACAAACACACACACACAGTCTTTATTAGTTGGTGTGAAGCTCGCTGTCTGCTTCATTCAACACTGCAGACATCAAGCCGCCCCCCTCCCCCAGCCATAGTAGGTGTATTCAAGACCTGCTATTGAGAGCAAGCCTAGGTGTGAGAAGTGAGATAAATGGCACGAGGCAAGGATGTAAGCCTCGTGGACGAGCGCCCACCTCACCGAGTAGAGATGCACTCGTTAAGCTTGCCCCGCGGTCAACCAGTGCATCTTTTGTAAAGGTCAATTTCAGCTTTTCTTTCATCACTCCCGCTGTGCCGGTACTCTCTGGGCTGGTTTCATCTTCCATTTATTTATTGTCTTGTCTTTTAAAAGTCGTGTGCTGAGATGAGTCCAAGATGACGCGAAACCTCTCAAAAGCCTCCTGCAAACTCCAGACTTGTTGGAGAACTAGTTACAGCGCGGTGCGCGGCGGACGAATACATTGTCCTCAATACTCCACCATCATTAAGGGTAAAGATGGTATTGGAACATCTACCCAGACGTTGTGAGGATGACAAGGAGGTGGTCGCTCCTTATTGCAAAAACAAAACAGGGAAATGTCGGGCCAAACGACGCCAAAACAACATCAGCAAACTGTCCTCTTGAGGACTCATGTTACATTCAAGGACAGTTGGAAATCACATAACAGGAAAATGTCGTTTGAGTCGTGCCAAAACAACATCAGCAAACTCAACTGACTTCTTGTGGACTCATGTTACATTCGCATACAGTTGGAAATCCCAAAACTGGGAAATGTCGGCCCAAACCACAACAAAACAACATCAGCAAACTCAACTGACTTTTTGAGGATTCGTGTCACATTCACCTGTGGTTGCAAATCACAAAACAGGAAAATGTGTGGCTGTTTCACGGCAAAACAACATATGCTAACTCAACTGTACGCTTGAGCACTCACGTTACATTCAAGGACAGTTGGAAATCCCAAGAACCAGATTTGGCCGCCGAAGACCAGGTCGCCCACACAGCACCGGACCCTTATGCTTGCCCCCGCAGGTGGTGGGTCTGCGGGGGGGAGTCTGGATGTTGGGGGGACTGTGTTGGTTAACACGCCTCTACAACATTGCATGGAAGTCGGGAACAGTACCTCTGGACTGGCAGACCGGGGTGGTGGTCCCTATTTTTAAAAAGGGTGACCGGAGGGTGTGTTCCAACTATAGGGGGATCACACTCCTCAGCCTTCCTAGGAAGTCTACTCCAGGGTGCTAGAAAGAAGGGCACGACCGTTAGTCGAACCTCGGTTACTGGAGCTGCAATGTGGTTTTGGTCCCGGTCCCGGAACACTGGACCAGCTCTACACCCTTGCAAGGGTACTCGAAGGTATGTGGGAGTTTGCCCAACCGGTCTACATGTGCTTTGTATACCTGGAAAAGGCATTCGACCGTGTCCCTCGTGGTGTCCTGTGGGGGGTTCTCCAGGAGTACGGGATTGGTGGCCTGCTACTAGGTGCCATTCTGTCCTTGTACAATCGAAGCAGGAGCCTGGTTCGCATTGCCAGCAGTAAGTCGAGCTTGTTTCCGGTGAACGTTGGCCTCCGCCAAGGCTGCCCTTTGTCACCGATTCTGTTCATAATCTTCATGGACAGAATTTCTAGGCGCAGTCAAGGTGTTGAGGGAGTCCAGCTTGGTAACCTTAGGATCTCATCTCTGCTATTTGCAGACGATGTGGTCCTTATGGCCTCATCAGGCTGTGACCTTCAGCGTTTACTAGAGCGGTTTGCAGCTGAGTGTGAAGCTTCTGGGATGAGACTCGGCACCTCCAAATCCGAGGCCATGATTCTCAGTCGGAAACGGGTGGACTGTACCCTCCGGGTTGGGAGTGAGGTCTTGCCTCAGGTGGAGGAGTTCAAGTATCTAGGGTTCTTGTTCACGAGTGAGGGAAGGTTGGAGCGTGAGATCGACAGACGGATCGGTACAGCATCTGCAGTAATGCGGTCGCTGTACCGGACCGTCGTGGTGAAGAGAGAGCTGAGCCGGAAGGCAAAGCTCTCTGTTTACCGATCGATCTACGTTCCCACCCTCACCTATGGTCATGAGTTATGGGTCATGACCGTAAGAATGAGATCGCGGATACAAGCGGCGGAAAATGGATGGATGGATGGATGGACAGTTGGAAATCCAAAAACTGGGAAATGTCGGCCCAAACCACGCCAAAACAACATCAGCAAACTCAACTGTCTTCTTGAGGATTCATGTTACATTCATGGACGGTTGGAATTTGCAAAACTCTTAAATTTTAAGTACACATAACTGTAATTACATTGTTATGAAAAACCAACAAAGTCATTTTTACGCAAAAAGTTATGGATGGAATGGAAATAACACCAAAAGGTTGTATGTAAAAAATGCTGACACAAACAATACACTTGGTCACCTTTAATATTTGTTTTTCTTAACATCTACTGTATAACTTCTTCAGGCTTTGATCAAACTCTGCTTTGTTTACTTTTTGGTTAGGTGTTTAGTGTGGAGTATAAGAGGGACAGCTTTTTTTATTCTCACCTTTTTCTCTGGACAAAATGCCATCTTATATTTGATGAATGAATTTCTATGTACCTCCAGGGCTTGCTACATATTAGAGCAGGGCTTCCAAGATGGTCTCACTTTTATTTCAGTCATTACTTGTATGTATTTTTATTATTTTGTACACCTTTAATCCATGTCATATTTAATTTTTTCCACTTGGATTTATGACATTTTTATGTTTATTATTGTTCAACTTTTATTTAAGTCATTTTTATTTATATAGTTTTTACATTTTAATTAAATTTGTCTTTATTTATATATTTATTCCATCCCATCTATTCCATTTTCCTCCGCTTATCCGGATCCGGGGGGCAATAAACTCAGTAGGGAAGTCCAGACTTCTCAGTCTACGGCCACCTCTTCCAGCTCCACTGGGAGGACACCAAGGCATTCCCAGGCCAGCTGTGAGACATAGTCCCTCCAGCGTGTCCTAGGTATTCCCGACTGGGCATGTCCAGAACGCCTCACCAGGGAGGCATCCGGGAGGCATCCGGACTAGATGCCTGAGGCACTTCAACTGGCTACTCTCTAGTGCAACCATCTAAGGAGCAGTGGCTGTACTCTGAGCTCCTCACCCTATCTCTTAGGGTGAGACCAGCCACCCTACGGACAAAAATAATTTCTGCCGCCGATATCCGCGATCTCGTTCTTTCGGTCATGACCCAAAGCTCATGACTATAGGTGAGGGTGGGAACATAGATCGACCCGTCCAGTCCAGAGGTACTGTTCCCGACTTCCACGCGATGTTGTAGAGACGTGTCAGCCAAGAGAGTCCCTCAAGATCCAGAGCCTATACCTCAGCCACGGTGCCGCTTGGCCTGCCTGTACCTGTCAGCTGCTTCGGAAGTCCCACAAGCCATTCATGCTGGATAGGACACCTTTTTCAGCTTGACGACAGTCCTGACCTCTGGTGTCCACCATCTGGTTTGGGTCTTGCTGCCACAACTGGCACTGACCACCTTGATGCCGCAACTGCGACTGTCCGCTTCAGCAATGGAGGCACTCGTTGGCACTCCATTCGAACTCGTTGTAGGCGAAGTTCTGCCGGAGGTGAGAGTTGAAGACTCGATGAACGGGAGATTCTGCCAGACATTTCCTGCACACCTTCAATACATGTTTGGGTTTCCCAGGTCTGTCCAGCATCCTCCCCCGCTATCTACACCAGCTCAGCATTAAGTGGTGATCAGTTGATGGCGCAGGCCCGCTCTTCACCTGCATTTCCAGAACTTGCAGATGCAGCTCTGATGATACGACTACAAAGTCGGTCATAGACCTGCGACCTACATTGTTCTGGTGCCAAAAGCACTTGTAGACGCACAGGAATCCAACAACAACACACAGCACGGTTTAAGATCAGGGAGACCGTTCCACACAGTCTCACACAGTCATTGCTCACATGGGCGTTAAGGTAGAACTGTGGAGTCACCAGCTGGGGTGCTCTCCAGGACCCCTCTGATAGACTCCAAGAAGGATAAATGCCATTCGGCATGTACGCACAAACAGTCAGGACCCTTTCTCCAGGCCAAAGGTGTAAGGAAATGACCCTCTCGTTCACCGGGAATGACTCAAGCACAGAGGCACCAAGCCGAGGCACATGAGCTCGCCGCCTCTCCCCTGCAGCGACTCCAGAATTGAACAAGGTACAGCCCCTCTTGAGTAATTTGGTTCCAGAGCCCCAACTGTGGGTTGAGGTGAGAACCCAACTATATCAAGTTGAAATTTCTCAACCTCTCGCACTACCTCGGTCTCCTTCCCTACCGGAGAAGTAACATTCCATGTCCCAAGAACCAGATTTGGTTGGCGAAAACCAGGTTGCCTGGATGCCCGCCCTCAACCGCCCCCCAAATTGTATGGCACCGGACCCTTATGCTCACACCTACAAGTGGTTGACCTGTGGGGGTGAGGTTCTGTGTGTCTTCTTAGGGCTGGGCCCGTCCGGACCCCAAAGGTAAAGGCTTGATCACCAGGCACTCACCTGCAAGCCCCTCCCATCGGCCTGGCTCCAGGGTGAGTCCTGGTATCTCACGTCTGTGCTAGATGCGGTCCCTCCTTTGCACTTCTTTTTTCATAACGGTCTTCTAAATCACTCTTTGTCTGGTCCGTTACCTAGAACCGGTTTCCTTTGGGAGACCCTACCAGGGGCATATATGGCATTTATTGTATTTTTTATTATTGAATTTGTATTAGAAAAATTGCTCGTCATCTGTTGAAAAAAAAAACATTAGAAAAATGTAGTAAAGCATTTTATTATAGAAATGAGAAAGAGCATGATCAGTGCATGCATACAAATCATGCATAAATTAAATGCATTTGAAAAAGACCACGCAATCAGATATTTGACAGTGTGATGAACATAAAACATATTGCTTAGATTTACTTCCAAGTAAATCAGACATCACTTATATATTATACATACTTAATGTAATTTTTGACTTGCTGTCTGCAACTCACTTTTGGGTCCTGACCCACCAGTTGAGAAGCACTGAATTCGCTCATACGTCGCAGAGTGAAGTAAACCCTGTCGCTTCTGCTGTGAGAGTCGGTAAACTTGTGTTCCTGACACCCGCTGGAGGTAAGTCAAGTCATGGCCGCCTCATCCGTTAGCCACGGCGTGCCGTTGATCAGTGTGAACGGACAACCATCACTTCTAAACGAGTACAAGCGCAGAAAGCGTGGAGGGGCTCGGCGAGGACGGGGAAAAGCTTCGCAACGGCGGAGAAATAATTTATTCTACGGTGCCAATTAATACGCTGCAATGCTGCTGAGTCAGCCGGAGAAGACTTTTTAAACACGGGAGCTCATTTGCATATCAAAAAAGTAGTGTGTGCCGCGTTCCATCTCTTTTCTTCCTTGCAGTTGTTGCGTTTTCATCAATACGCCACGCATCTGGTCCTTGTATTTGCTCTCGTCTCTCTTTGCAGCTTTACGTCTCCGTCGAATTTGGGAGGAGGTGGCAGCTTGTGCACGACGGCGTCGTCCCCAACAGATTCTACTGGTGAGCCCCCCGTCCCCCGCCCTGAAACGTCTCCTCATCTTGTTGGGACACAAGCATGCACAGGGAACGTCGAGCTTCCCGTCCCGGCCTGTCTCTTTTCTCTTCTAGCAGCCTGATTTTGTCTTTGCAGGGAACAAGATGACACTTAGAGCATTTGTATTCCTATTGTTACTCCTGTTATAAAAGTTTCTTGGATCTATCCATGTATCTTTGTCATACAGTATGGGTCAAAACGCATATTAACAGGAAGGATTTTGGTCTTCGCTTTTTAATCCCATATTTTCTGTTGTTTTTACCCCAAATATTTCAACTTTCGTCTTAAATAATCTTGGTAAATTCATTTTCGCAATACTACAACTTTTAACGAATATTTTGACTTTATTCCCATGACATTCGAACTTTTGCCCCAAACCTAATTTCCCCCCAAAATGACAGCTTTACAAAATGAAATTCATTTTAATCAATTAATTACAAGTTTTTGATTTTGTTTCTTTCTTATAGTATGAAAATATAATATTTTAACTGGGGCTGTCAAAGTTAATGCGTTAATGACACGTTAACGGAAGTGTCCTTTAATGGCACTAATTCTTTTGACCTGCGATTAACATGCGCTCGTCCTGTTTGCAAATGATTTTAAATTCGTGATTTCATCTTCAAAGCCTTAGCTTTGGCTCTCACAAAAAGACCAAAGTATTCGGAAATACTGTCGCTGAAATTGGAATCTAAATAGAGTGTTTTGGATGCGAGCCATCTCCCCGCTGATTTATGAGCTAAAATGTGTCTTGCCACCGGGAAAGATTTGAACACCACAGTGAAGCATACGTACATTATAGCCATCTAATTTGTCTTATAAAACTATGACGGGAACAACATCAAATGAAAAGGACAAAATAAATACGGCGCCACCATCCACCAGTCCGATCCCGCAGGACCACTTTGCACCTCACAAATATTCACATTAGCACTCAATAAGCTCATTAAATCTTACCTTTATGTCTTCCCACGTAGTATCAGCATTTGGAACCAAATACAGTGTATGAGGTGAAAGAAAAAGGGTAAAAATACAGAATAGTAGTTGTGCAGGTTGTGAGAACGAAGAAGGTGCGTTCAAGGACCATCAAACAGTAGGTGAAATCACAGCTTGATTCCAACATAAAAAACATGAAAAAACTGGGGCATTTCTAACTGTGTATTATTTTACAATAGCCCATATTTCCAATATTTATATCGTTTTACATAAAATTTGATGTAGGTTTTGTAGTTGTGTATCGAATTGTTTACGACAAAGAGATTTACATCCCTACTTACCATAGATAAGTCATTATTTTACACTCAGACAGACTTCACTGAATTACAAGGGAACTTGCTTGGTTTCAGTAGCTTAATTAGGGAAGAAAAAAAAACACTCTTAAAAAGGAATGCAATATACAGTAAATAAAATATCATATAATATTAAATTAGATCATAAGTTTAATATATCCATCCAACCATCCATCCATTTTCTATACCGCTTATCCTAATATAATAAAATCCAATTAAAATAATATAACCCTCCCATGAGCTCACCACTCGTAGGAGGGGCTGAAGGGGTCGGGTGCAAAGAGAGCTGGGTGGCGGCCGGAGGAACGGGCCTTGGCGGTCTGATCCTCCGCTACAGAAGCTAGTTTTCGGTACGAGGAATGTCACCTTTCTGGCAGGGAAGGAGCCTGAGCTGGTGCGTGTGGTGGAGAAATTCCGACTAAATATAGTCGGACTCACCTCAACGCACAGCAAGAGCTCTGGAACCAGTCCTCTCGAGAGGGGCTGGACTTCATTCCACTCTGATGTTGCCAGCAATGAGAGGCGATGGGCAGGGGTGGCAATTCTTGTTGCCCCCTGGCTCCAAGCCTGCATGTCGGAGTTTAACCCAGTAAACGAGAAGGTAGTTTCCCTACGCCTTCGGGTGGGGGGATGGGTCCTGACTGTTGTTTGTGCTTATGCACCAAACAGCAGTTCAGAATACCAGCCCTTTTTGGAGTCCTTAGAGGAAGTACTAGTGAGTGCTCTCTTGGGGGATTCCCTTGTTCTGCTGGGTGACTTCAACGCTCATGTTGGCAGCGACAGAGAGAACTGGAGAGGTGTGATTGGGAGGAACGGCCCCCCTGATTTTAACCTGAGCGGTGTCTTGTTATTGGACTTCTGTGCTCGTCACAGATTGTCTATAACGAACACCATGTTCAAACATAAGGGTGTCCACATGTACACTTGGCACCAGGACACTCTGGGCCACAGTACGATGATTGACTTTGTGGTTGTGTCCTTGGACTTGCGGCCACATGTTTTGGACACTCGAGTGAAGAGAGGGGCGGACCTGTCAACCGATCACCACCCGATGTGACCTGGGTCCGATGCTGGGCGATGATACCGGTCAGACCTGGCAGACCCAAACGCATTTTGAGGGTCTGCTGGAAACGTCTGGCAGAGTCCCCTGTCAAAAGGAGTTTCAACTCCCACCTCCGGGAGAGCTTTGACCATGTTCCAAGGGAGGCAGCGGACACTGAGTCCGAGTGGGCGATGTTTCGTGCCTCCATTGTTCGGTGCGACTGATCGGAGCTGTGGCCGTAAAGTGGTCAGTGCCTGTCATGGCGGTAATCCCAGAACCCGTTGGCGGACACCAGTGTTGAGGGATGCTGTCAAGCTAATGAAAGAGTCCTATCAGGCCGTTTTGGCCCATGGGACTCAGGAGGCAGCTGACAGGTACCGGCAGGCCAGCGGTCTGCAGCTCTGGCAGTCACTGAGGCAAAAACCCGGACATAGGAGGAGTTTGGAGAGGCCATAGAAAACGACTTCTGGATAGCTTCAAAAAGATTCTGGACCACCATCCGCCGTCTCAGGAGGGGGAAGCAGTGCACAGTTAACACCGTGTATAGTGGGGACGGTGTGCTGCTGAACTCGACTATAGATGTTGTTAAAAAGCTCCTTGGTGGCAAAGCCCCGGGGGTGAATGAGATCCACCCGGAGTTCCTTAAGGCCCTGGATGCTGTAGGCGTGTCTTGGTTGACAAGACTCTGCAGCATCGTGTGGACATGGGGGTCGTGCCCCTGGACTGGCAGACGGGGGTGGTGGTCCCACTTTTCAAGAAGTGGGTGGGTGTCGGAGGGTGTGTTCTAACTATCGTGGGATCACACTCCTCAGCCTTCCCGGTAAGGTCTATTCAAGGGTTCTGCAGAGGAGGATCTGCCGGATAGTCGAATCTCGGGTTCAGGAGGAGCAGTGTGGTTTTCGTCCTGGTCGTGGAACTGTCGACCATCTCTATACTTTCGGCAGGGTCCTTGAGGGTGCATGGAGTTTGCCCAAACAGTTTACAGTGTACATGTGTTTTGTAGACTTGGAGAAGTCCATGTTCCTCGCGGAATACTCTGGGAAGTGGTCCGGGAATATGGGCTATCAGACCACCTAATCCAGGCGGTTCGTTCCCCCTATGACCGGTGTCAGAGTTTGCATTGCTGGAAATAAGTCGGACCCGTTTCCAGTGAGGGTTGGACTCCGCCAGGGCTGCCCTTTGTCACAGATTATGTTCATTACTTTTATGGACAGAATTTCTAGGCGCAGCCAGGGCGTTGAGGGGTTTTGGTTTGTTCGGTCTCTGCTTTTTGCAGATGATGTGGTCCTGTTGGCTTCATCAAGTCGTGACTTTCAACTCACACTGAATCGGTTTAAGTGTGAAGCGACTGTGATGAGAATCAGCACCTCCAAGTCTGAGTCCATGGTTCTCGCCTGGGAAAGGGTGAAGTGCCATCTCCGGGTCGGGGATGAGGTCCTGCCTCAAGTGGAGCAGTTTAAGTACCTCGGGGTCTTGTTCACGAGTAAGGGAAGGATGGAACGCGAGATGGACAGCCAGATTGGTGCGGCGTCTGCAGTGATGCAGACTCTGCACCGGTCGTTCGTGGTGAAAAGAGAGCTGAGGCGAAAGGCAAAGCTCTCAATTTACCGGTCGATCTACGTTCCTACCCTCACCTATGGTCATGAGCTTTGGGTATTGACCGAAACGACAAGATCGCGGGTACAAGCAGCCAAAATGAGTTTTCTCCGCAGGCTGGCTGGGCTCTCCCTTAGAGATAGGGTGAGAAGCACTGTCATCCGGGAGTGACTCGCAGTAGAACCGCTGCTTCTCCCCATCGAGAGGAGCCAGAAGAGGTGGCTCGGGCATCTGGTTAGGATGCCTCCCGGACGCCTTCCTGGGAAGGTGTTCAGGGCACGTCCAACCGGTAGGAGGCCTCGAGGAAGACCCAGGACACGTTGGAGAGACTATGTCTCTTGGCTGGCCTGGGAACGCCTTGGCATCCGCCGGGAAGAGCTGGAGGGAAGTTTGGGCTTCTCTGCTTAGGTTTCTGCCCCTGCGACCCAACCTCGGATAAGCGGAAGAAAATGGATGGATGGATAATATAAGTAATAAAGAGTATATGAGATCAATAATAATTGCATATTTACAAATAGTGTAAAAATATGGCAACTGCAAGTAAAGTACCTGTGATTAAATTTGATTAATTATGAGTTAACTGTAGACAAAGTGCGATTAATGGCGATTAAAAATTTGATTGACAGCCATAATTGCAACTGTATGCAACTAAAGGGAGTTTATTCACGTAAAATTGTCACTTTTTCTCTTTGGAATACAACTTTTTTCTTAATATTTTGTTTTTATTGACATAACAGAAATGGGATACAGATGAACCAATAAAATAAAATAAATAATTGCTATTGTGTTTTTCTAAAACTATTTCCATTTTCACCTTGTAAATTTTCTTCTTGTAATTATGACTTTATTCCATATTATTTTTATTTTAATTTGTAACATTATAAGTCT
Organism: Oostethus manadensis; assembly: GCA_024372805.1. Taxonomy (NCBI): domain Eukaryota; kingdom Metazoa; phylum Chordata; class Actinopteri; order Syngnathiformes; family Syngnathidae; genus Oostethus; species Oostethus manadensis. The sequence goes on from QODF01000165.1 coordinate 1,759,558, forward strand.
TCTGCAACCAATAAAGTACAACTTTATTCATTGCTTAGTGTGCTCCTCATAATATAAACATAAAAGTTATCCATTGTTTATAGTGGTTAATTGGTTCCGCATCCAACCCATCCATCCATCCATTTTCTATGCCGCTTATCCTCATTAGGGTCACGGGGATGCTGGAGCCTTTCCCAGCAGACTTTGGACGAGAGGCGGGGTACACCCTGGAGTGGTCGGCAGTCAATCGCAGGGCACATATAGACAAACAACCATTCACACTCACATTCATACCGATGGACAATTTAGAGTCACCAATTAACCTAACATGCATGTTTTTGGAATGTGGGAGGAAACCGGAGTACCCGGAGAAAACCCACACACGCACGGGGAGAACATGCAAACTCCACACAGAGATGCCCAACGGAGATTTGAACCCAGGTCTTCCAGATCTCCTGACTGTGTGGCCGATGTGCTAACCACTCAGCCACCGTGCGGCCGCATCCAACCATGATAAATAAATTCAATGTTAATAAATGGAATATTTTCATAGTTAGAGCAGAGAAACCCTGACTTTCTAAATACAGAGATTTATAGACATGAAATAACACCCCCATAGTGACGTTTACACTACTATTAAGATTCAAGATTCAAAGTGTTTATTATCATGTACACAGTAAGGAAAGCAAGCTTCCCTGTGCAATGCAATTCTTACTTTGCTGTCCACACTGATTGTCAAGGTGCAGAAATATGAAGAATAAAAAAATAATAAAAATATAAATAAAGTAAAAATTGTAATATCAAATAAGTATGTAAACATTTAAGATAACTAAATATGTAAACTATGCAGTACAGGTAAAAGGAGTACTAACCCTAACCCTAACATGTATATACAAATATCTTATGAGTATGAAAAAGGTATAAATATAAATAGCAGCAATGACAAATTTAAAAACCGTTGTAAAATCAGAGCTGAGTTCGGCTTAGTGAAAAGTATGTAGTTGAGCTGTTGAGTTGAGGTTATGTGAGTTTAGTGTCCATTGACTATTGGTTTAAGAGTATGATGGCTGATTAAGTCATTGTTTACACCACATTGCGCAACTCTTATGCTGCAAGGACTTGAGAAGGCTGCTCACTAGCGAGCTAACCATTTAGCCTCCAATATATTTCTTCTAAGGTGAAGAAGCCAAAAATGTACCACTTCCACACAAAATGGAAGGAGAACTTTATTTCACTCTATCATGTGGGACATGCCATGGCTGACTTCATGACTTCATGCAATGTTAAGGTAATGTAAGGTATGGTAATTTCAGTATGTTTTGACTAATATTACCACCAAACAGCCGGCATTAATTAATTATTAGATTATTTAATTCATTCATTGTTGTAAAAACCTTTTCTCGTTAGGTTACAACTTTTTTCTCTTAATATTGGAAAATTACTGACTGCACATCGTTCCCTTTTTGCTGTTGAATTATATTTCTAGAATGTGCTGAGGGCCAATAAATTAAAAAAAACCGCAAACAGCCCCGGGGCCGCTCTTTGGACACCCCTGCCTTTAAAGCAACCTTTTGCATCCAACCTGAACACTATGCAAAGTGATTTGCATGGATTTGGCTTCCACACGCGGCATCCCCGCAGAGGAAGTGGTCATATTTACATGTCGGATGACTCATACTGCAGTATTGCATTCTGCAAATCAATACATTCAAACAAACTCTTTTAATTTGATTGTAGTTTGGTGACTTTCAAAAAGCCAAGGTGAGTAATTGCACTTAATCCTGCTTTTTTTTTATTATCAGCAGTAGTGACAAGGAGTTTAGGGAGGCAGCTCTTGTTTTGCTAAATTATGCATGTGTCCACTTTTTTTGCATAATGTACTAAGCAACTGGTTTGCACATGATGGTTAATATTTGACGATGCCAAGACATTGAGCTCATGAAAAATCAAGCAATCACGGCCCAAAAAACCACCCGTCACCATCCGAGGCTTCAAAGAAAGATGTCTGCAGTTGCAAACAGAAAGATTAAAACCCAGGTTGGATCTTTAATAGATTTTTTTTTTACGGTTGTTGGCTCTGGGGAAGAGATGATGACTTGTGGATTTGATGCCCAACTAAGCACACAGACAGGTTTAATGCAGACTGGCACAAACAAATCATTTGACCCCAGCAAGTTATTACAGTGTCAATACTGTGTAAAAGTTAAATACAGCGGGTGGTAGTAAAGATAGATGGCCTCATTTCAGCTGCATTTTGCAGCAGGGGGGTGGGGCTGCTGTTTGATTCCGGCCTTCTTCTCTGGAGGGAAATATTAGAAATATGCCACATATGACCTTGGCAGTGGTTTAGATTTGAAGACAGTTTGCTTTTGGCGGTTTGCTGTTCCTAATCAACTATTTTACCCTTGCGAGAAAGTCATATGCACGGATACGACTGATAGTGCAGTAGAGTGCAATGTTCTAACAAAAAGCACAGCAGTTACAAGTGAAAACCTTCCTTGAAGGCTTAGCACGGTCATTCCTAATTACCGTGGTGTGAAAAAGTGCTTGCCCCCTTCCTGATGTCTTCTTTTTTTTGCATGTTTGTCACACTTTCAGATCATCAAACAAATGTAAATATTAGTCAATATTAGTCAATGTAGCCGCAACGGGGCACAACCCAGTGTCTTATTGTGGCGGTCCCAAGCCCGGATAAATACAGAGGGTTGTGTCAGGAAGGGCATCCAACGTAAAACTTTGCCAAACCAGAACATGCGAATCGGACAAATGACTTCCATACCGGATCGGACGTGGCCCGGGTTAACAACGCCCGCCACCGGTGCTGTTCACCGACAGGGTGCCGGTGGAAACTGGATTACTGTTGGTGGAAGAAGGTGTGTCCGTAGGAGGAGAGACAAAAGGAATGCTAAGAATCTAGAACTAAGAGTTGGGACTTTGAATGTTGGAACTATGACAGGAAAAGGTAGAGAATTAGTTGACATGATGCAGAGAAGGAAGGTAGACATATTGTGTGTCCAGGAGACCAGGTGGAACGGTAGCAAGGCTAGAAGCTTAGGAGCAGGGTTCAAGCTGTTCTATCATGGTATAGATAGGAAGAGAAATGGAGTAGGGGTGATTTTGAAGGAGGAGTTTGCTAGCAACGTCCTGGAGGTAAAAAGAGTGTCAGATAGAGTGATGAGCCTGAAGCTAGAAATCGAAGGTGTGATGTTCAATGTTGTTAGTGGGTATGCTCCACAGGTAGGATGTGAGATGGAGGAGAAAGAGAAATTCTGGTCAGACCTGGATGAAGTGATGCAGAACATCCCCAGAAGTGAGAGAGTTGTCATTGGTGCGGACTTCAATGGGCATGTTGGTGCAGGAAACAGAGATGATGAGGAGGTGATGGGCAAGTTTGGTATCCAGGAGAGGAACGCAGAAGGACAGATGGTGGTCGACTTTGCAAAAAGGATGGAAATGGCTGTAGTGAATACTTTCTTCCAGAAGAGACAGGAACATAGGGTGACCTACAAGAGTGGAGGTAGGAGCACACAGGTAGACTACATCTTGTGTAGAAGGTGTAACCTGAAGGAGGTCAGTGACTGCAAAGCAGTGGTAGGTGAGAGTGTAGCCAGACAGCATAGGATGGTGGTGTGTAGGTTGACTCTAGTGGTGAGAAGGATGAAGAGGGTAAAGGCAGAGCAGAGGACAAAATGGTGGAAGCTGAAAAAGGAGGAGTGTTGCGTGACATTTAGGAAGGAGTTGAAAAAGGCTATGGGTGGCCAGGAAGTCCTTCCAGATGACTGGACAACTACAGCTACTGTGATCAGGGAGACAGGTAGGAGAGTACTTGGTGTGTCATCTGGAAGGAAAGTAGATAAGGAGACTTGGTGGTGGAATGAGGAGGTGCAGGAGTGTATACAGAGTAAGAGGTTAGCTAAGAAGAAGTGGGACACTGAGAGGACTGAAGAGAGTAGACAGGAGTACAGAGAGATGCAGCGTAAGGTGAAAGTAAAGGTGGCAAAGGCCAAACAAGGGGCTTATGATGACTTGTATGCTAGGTTGGACAGCAAGGAGGGAGAGAAAGATCTATACAGGTTGGCAAGGCAGAGGGACAGAGATGGGAAGGACGTGCAGCAGGTTAGGGTGATGAAGGATAGGGATGGAAGGGTATTGACAGGTGCCAGTAGTGTCATGGGAAGATGGAAAGAGTACTTTGAAGAGTTGATGAATGAGGAAAATGAAAGAGAACAAAGAGTAGAAGAGGTGACTGTTGTGGACCAGGAAGTAGCAAAGATTAGTAAGGAAGAAGTGAGGAGGGCATTGAAGAGGATGAAGAATGGAAAGGCACTCGGTCCTGATGATATACCTGTGGAGGTATGGAAGTGTCTAGGAGAGGTGGCAGTAGAGTTCCTGACCGGGTTGTTTAACAAGATCTTAGATAATGAGAAGATGCCTGAGGAATGGAGGAGAAGTGTGCTGGTGCCCATTTTTAAGAACAAGGGAGATGTGCAGAGTTGTGGCAACTACAGAGGAATAAAGCTGATGAGCCATACAATGAAGTTATGGGAAAGAGTAGTTGAAGCTAGACTAAGGGCAAACGTGAGCATTTGTGAGCAGCAGTACGGTTTTATGCCAAAAAAGAGTACAACAGATGCAGTATTTGCTTTGAGGATGTTGATTGAGAAGTACAGGGAAGGTCAGAGGGAGCTGCATTGTGTTTTTGTAGATCTGGAGAAAGCTTATGACAGGGTGCCCAGAGAGGAACTGTGGTATTGTATGAGGAAGTCTGGAGTGGCAGAGAAGTATGTTAGAGCGGTGCAGGACATGTACGAGGACTGTAAGACGGTAGTGAGGTGTGCTGCAGGTGTGACAGAGGAGTTCCGAGTGAAGGTGGGACTCCATCAGGGATCAGCTCTGAGCCCCTTCTTGTTTGCTATGGTGATGGACAGGCTGACGGACGAGGTTAGACAGGAATCTCCATGGACTATGATGTTTGCAGATGACATTGTGATATGTAGTGAGAGCAGGGAACAGGTGGAGGAGAAGCTTGAGGGGTGGAGGTTTGCCCTGGAAAGGAGAGGAATGAAGGTCAGCCGCAGCAAGACGGAGTACATGTGTGTAAATGAGAGGGACCCAAGTGGAAGAGTGAGGTTACAGGGAGAAGAGATAAAGAAGGTGGAGGATTTTAAGTACTTAGGGTCAACAGTCCAGAGCAATGGAGAGTGTGGAAAAGAGGTGAAGAAGCGTGTGCAGGCAGGCTGGAATGGGTGGAGAAAAGTGTCGGGTGTGATGTGTGATAGAAGAGTTTCAGCTAAAATGAAAGGAAAGGTGTACAAAACTGTGGTGAGACCAGCGATGTTGTTTGGTTTAGAGACAGTGCCGCTGAGGAAAAGACAGGAGGCAGAGCTGGAGGTAGCAGAGATGAAGATGCTGAGGTTCTCTTTGGGTGTGACCAGGATGGACAGGATCAGGAATGAGCACATCAGAGGGACAGCACATGTTAGAGGTTTTGGAGATAAAGTCAGAGAGGCCAGACTGAGATGGTTGGGACATGTCCAGAGGAGAGATTGTGAATATATTGGTAGAAGGATGCTGAGTTTTGAACTGCCAGGCAGGAGGCCTAGAGGAAGACCAAAGAGGAGGTTTATGGATGTAGTGAAAGAGGACATGAAGGTAGTTGGCGCAAGAGAAGAGGATACAGAAGACAGAGTTAGATGGAGGCAATGGATTCGCTGTGGCGACCCCTGAAGGGATAAGCCCAAAGGAAAAGAAGAAGAAGAAGTCAATGATAACACAACTGAACATAGAATGCAGTTTAAAATGAAATTTATTATTATTAAGAGAGGAAAATGCAAAGCTAAGTGGTCCAGTTGAGAAAGTGATTTTAGCATAAAGCTAATAAGTGGTTGGGTCGCCCTTAGCAGCAACAACTGCAATCAAGCGTTTTGATAACTTGCAATGAGTCTCTCACAGGCTGGGGAGGAATTTTGCAGAATTGTTGTCATTCAGTCACATTGGAGGCTTATGAGTCTAGATTTTTTTCCCCACTTTATAATAAAAAGTTTCATTTAAAAACTGCATTATGTGCTCGTCGTGGTGTCATCGACTAATATTTAATATTTCATTATTGATATTGTTTGATGATCTGAAATACAGGTGTGTACAAACATGCAAAAAATAAGAAATCAGGAAGGAGGAAAACTGCATTTTATGTCAAAAATAGTCAAACAATACCCATTTTTATTGAATTAATTAAATTTGTAATGCTGTTATTAATGATTCATTAATAACAGCATTCTCTCTTATTATTGCTGTTACAAAATTGGTTCTGTTGCTGCTACGCTACATACAAAATGCAAATGTTATGTAATTGTTATGTATTGTTTATTATACCTAGTAATTAGTAATTATGTATCAATATATATTGAGAGAGGGTTTTGAGATTCCGGAAGATGTCAGATGTCCTGCTTCCAAAGAAGGCTCCGCCCCGCTAAAGTAAGGAATGTGGAGTAGGTTTATAACGCCCAAAGTTGGCAGTGATGACAAAACACGAACACGAGCTTTAAAAAGGCTTCAAATTAAAAGTCCCCACGTTAGTTGCTGTTCCACATCTCATGCTGAAGGATGAACAGGCAGGATGAGCGGCCTCGTTCTGATGTTAAAATTAGATTTTTCTTCAGGAAATAAATTCAACCGGAACATTTCCATAAATTCCCTTCAACAGCGAAGCTTCCATCCAGGAATTACGTAACTGCACTTTTTTTTCTTTTGGCGCGAGCCGGCGAGAGAGAATCCACCAACGATGATTTACAAGAACTTTTTAACATACACCCTTGCCGGGCAGACAGAGAGGTGCGTATTAGTTATGGGCCGGGGGGCAGTTTAGCATCGCCGGGGCTCCGTCTCGGAGCGAGGGCTGCCGCTTGCTGATAGAATAGGATGAAGTATTGGACAGAAAGTCCATTAAAGAAGATGGAGCTGGGAAGCAATTACAGAGTGCTGAGGGAAGCAGGACGGCGTCTTGTTATATCGGAGCTCGGGCGTGCCATGGAAGATGAGAAGGAGCCCATCCTGTGTCAAAGCGGCCGCCATCGATAGTGTTAGTGGTCACTCCTGTCAGTGAGCGCGTCACCGCCGTCGTGTCCAATCTCCTCTCAAAGGCAGAGAACGTGGCGAGATACACCTTCTCCGTAAGGCACACTTAAGGTCACATGTCCATCACTTTAATGCGGGAGCTACTTGTATCATTGCCGGCGGCGTACCGGGGCCCAGGCAGATTTTTGCTTTGCTTGAAATATGTCAGTTCTAAACACCCATGTCATAAATGTGAAGACAAAATTCATTTAGTTCAGTGATAAGGTTGCTTTAACCCAGTGCTTCTCAAATACCGGGGTGAACTACCAGGGGGGGGCGTGAGAGGCAGGGAGTGCTTTCAATGTTAGTGCACGCCTGCCAACATGTACACAATTATTGTACTCAACGTGCAATTTGAATACCTTTGCAGCATTTTCCTGGTTCCAGCTTCAAGCTCAGTCTGTACAGTACAGATAATTAGATACTATCCGTTCCTCGGTAGTATTTCAAATCAGGAGGGGCGTGAGTACATTCCTGTCCCCTAGAGGGGGCATGACAGAAAATAATTGAGAACTGCTGCTTTAATCTTTAATTTAGGGAAGTACCCACACCCACCTAGCAAAAATGCAAAATGGTTCAGTCCTCAGTCAGTGGTTTAGGCTGATGCTGTTTGTGGGGAGCCGGGATTGGTGCTACGCCCCTGCTTATTGCTCCCGCGAGGACAGCAGCTATTAACCGCCTCTCACATACAGTAGAATCACGAAACACGAGGGCTAAATATGGACCACATTGTCTATGCTCTCTGTTCCATATTCCATTTATTATTTACAGCTTATCCATAATACAATGAGCTTCATTAAGCCATCTAATGCACGGAAAAGAGTGCATCGTTTTTGTAGAAGCAGTTTGAATTTCACAACACTTAATTAGTTATTAAGAGCTTCCCAAATACAGTGCAGACACTTTTGGAAGGTACTGTTCTTATGCTCATTTGTTTATCCGTATCAGAAGACAATTATTTAATTGTATTGTATTTTATTTATTGATCAAATATATTAATTCTCAGTACAATTTCATTTACTGTTTTTTTTGTATTTTATTTTTCAACTTGTAAGACAGGGGTGTCCAATTTGTGCCTTGGGGCCATTTGTGGCATAATGTACATTTAAACAAATAGAATCTAACAAGAAAACTAAAAAAAAAACACAACATTTTTGCTTGAACAAAGTAAAAATATGAAAAACATATGAAAAAAAAAAAAATTACAAGGTAAAAATAACCTAAGCATAGTAGCATATACTTGAAATATTATTATTAGAATTCTTATTTATAATTATTGTTATTATTATTATATTGTTATTATTATTATTATTGTTATTATAATTATTTGTTATTCTATATTATATTTAGGTGTAATGTTCAGAGAAACAAGCAAAATATAGTTGTACTTTTTTGGAAAATTAGGTTGGGGAAAAAGGTAATAGTAAATATTATAGGAATAATGTAGTAACACTGTATTAGTAGAAGTGTAATTTTACAAGAATAAAATAGAAATATTAAGAGACAAAGTCATATTTTTTGCAATAATAATAATTAGGTTTAAAAGTCCAGCACTGTGTGTGTTTTTATGGCTCCCTTTTGTTGTGTGGAAAAGCTGCATGGCTTGGGGGAGGAATGATCTTCTCCGTGTGTCAGTGGAGGAGGAGAGTGATAGTAATCTGCCATCGAAACATTATGAGGAAAAATAATGTCATTTTGTTGCAGTTTCACAAGAATAAACTCATCAAAATAAAGACGCGATGCTATGGAAAGGAAATTAAAAAGAAGAAAAAAACAATAACTGCAAAAATGAGGGAAAAAAGGAGAGAAGTTGATGGTAATAATCTGTTTTTTCACCAATACGACAAACTGAGATGCAGTTTTTCCTTGAAATAAACTGTACGTCTTCTTAGCATATCAGCGTGTGTCGCTTTACAAAATATCAGCATGGGAAAGTTGCATCCTTTTCATTTCCATGCTGTAAGAAAATGATTTCACTTTATGCTTCTCCAAGTCAGGGGTCGACTGCATGAATGCTTTTGGCCTAAATATTGAAATATTTTTCCCAAAACTTTCATTTGAATGAATACTTGATTTAAGAGTGTATGAGGGGAAAAAGTTCTCTGTGGTTGCTATGGTAACACTCCTGCTCATGTTAATTTATATATTTTTTGTCACTCAATGGCTTTGTGTGGTCACTGCGGCTCCGCAGGCGGGATGTATTTTGCCAGCCAATAATGACGCTCTCGCTCTTCTGTTTCCCGTGTGGTGTCAACATCAAGGGCTCCCCCAGACTTCTTCTTCTCCTTACTATTCACATGCTGACATCGACATTGGCAATTTCTATTTTTCTGTGTAGTTTTGATCAATAACGCAGTGCAGCTGAAGGCGGAACTAATTGTTAAAGTGCTTTTGTTTCTGATCCATCACCTATGACAGACACCAAGAGTGCAGACAAGTGTGAGCACACTGGCCAAAGTTGCATGCATATCTACAGTGTATGTCTGCACTTGCTGCACGGCTGGAAGACTATGCTTTCTTTTCAACCCAATGTTCATAAGTTACTTTGTCTAAACTTTTTCCAAGTGTGGCCCACTTAGAGAATGAACACACATCCTTTACTGCACCAAAAACTGATTTTCTGGGGCATATTTCTTGATTAACCCCCCCCCCAAAAAAAACAAAAACAAAAAAAACCCTAAAAGAAACCCAATACCCCAAAATACAACAGCCAAAAAATGGAAAAATTATGAGTAATTTTACAAGTATAAAGTCAAAATATTAAGATTTAAAAAGTTGTAATTTAACACTAAAGGTTATAATTTTACAAGTAGCATAAAGTTGAAATATTAAAGAAAAATAAATTAGAATAATTATTATCGATTATAGGATGGATATCATTATAATCGATAATAATTATTATTATAATAATAATATGTATCATTATATATTATAAGATGGATATAATTATAACAGATAATAATAATACTATTTATTATATTAAGTTGTAATATTATGTTAAACAAAGACAATAATGAATAAAGTTGTCATTTTTGCAGAAGAGAATAAAGGGGTAATAACATGGGAATAAAGTCATAATTAAGAGAAGAAAATTTACATCAATGAAGTTAAAATAGTTGGGAAAGAAACAGGTTCTAGGTGACGAGCCAGACTAAGAGTGATTCAGAAGACCCGTATGAAGAGAAACATGAGAAGTGACCGCACCTCGCCCGGACGTGGAATGCCGGGGCCTCACCCTGGAGCCAGGCCTGGGGGAGGGGCTCGCAGGCGAGCGCCTGGTGGTCAGGTCTTCACCCGTGGGACCTGGCCGGGCCTAGCCCGAAGAAGCCGCACGGGAACTCCCCCCCGCAGACCCACCACCTGCAGGGGCAAGCATAAGGGTCCGGTGCTGTGTGATTTGGGCAGTGGTCGAGGGCGGGTGTCCGGGCGACCTGGGCTTCGGCGACCAAATCTGGTTCTTGGGACATGGAATGTCACTTCTCTGGTGGGGAAGGAGCCCGAGCTTGTGGAAGAGGCGGAGAGATTCCGACTAGATATAGTCGGACTCACCTCAACCCACAGTTTAGGCTCTGGAACCAAACTCCTTGAGAGGGGCTGGACCTTGTTCTTCTCTGGAGTTGCCGCTGGGGAGAGGCGGCGAGCTGGTGTGGGCTTATTGTTAGCCCCCCGGCTTGGTGCCTCTGTGTTGGAGTCATCCCCAGTAAACGAGAGGGTCACTTCCCTACGCCTTAGGGCTGGGGAAAGGGTCCTGACTGTGGTTTGTGCCTATGCGCCGAACGGCAGTTCAGAGTACCCAGCCTTCTTGGAGTCTATCAGAGGGGTGCTGGAGAGCACCCCAGCTGGTGACTCCATAGTTCTACTGGGAGACTTCAACGCCCATGTGGGCAATGACAGTGTGACTTGGAGGGGCGTGGTTGGGAGGAACGGCCTCCCTGACCTGAACCCGTGCGGTGTGTTGTTGCTGGACTTCTGTGCGAATTACAGTTTGTCCATAACGAACACCATGTTCGAACATAAGGATGCCCATAAGTGCACTTGGCACCAGGACACCCTAGGTCGCAGGTCTATGATCGACTTTGTGGTCGTATCATCAGACCTGCGTCCGTATGTTCTGGACACGCGGGTGAAGAGAGGGGCTGAGCTGTCAACTGACCACCACCTGGTGATGAGTTGGATTAGATGGCGGGGAAGGATGCCGGACAGACCTGGCAGACCCAAACGCGTAGTGAGGGTGTGCTGGGAACGTCTGGCAGAATCTCCCGTTCGTCGAGTCTTCAACTCTCATCTCCGGCAGAGCTTCGCCTGCATTTCGAGGGAGGACCGGGATATTGAGTCCGAATGGGCCGTATTCCGTGCCTCTATTGCTGAGGCAGCCAGTTGTGGTTGCGGCCGCAAGGTGGTCGGTGCCAGTCGTGGTGGCAAGCCCCGAACCCGATGGTGGACACCGGGGGTTAGGGCTGCCGTCAAGCTGAAAAAGGAGTCCTATCGAGCATGGATGGCTTGCGGGACTCCCGAAGCAGCTGACAGGTACCGGCAGGCCAAGCGGCACGCGGCTTCGGCGGTGGTCGAGGCAAAAACTCGGGTGTGGGAGGAGTTCGGTGAGGCTATGGAGCACGACTTTCGGTCGGCCTCGAAGAGGTTCTGGCAAACCGTCCGACACCTCAGAAAGGGGAAGCAGCCCCCAGTTCACACTGTTTACAGTGCGGACGGGGGCTTGCTGACCACGACTGTGGATATAGTTGGTCGGTGGAAGGAATACTTCGAGGCCCTTCTCAATCCCACTGACATGCCTTCCATAGAGGAAGCAGAGTCTGAGGATACGTACGTGGACAGTTCTATCACCGTGGCTGAGGTAATTGGGGTAGTCAAATCACTCCCCAGTGGCAAGGCTCCGGGGGTAGACGAGTTCCGCTCAGAATTTCTCAAGGCTCTGGATGTTGGAGGACTGTGTTGGTTGACACGCCTCTACAACATTGCATGGAAGTCAGGAACAGTACCTCTGGACTGGCAGACCGGGGTGGTGGTCCCCATTTTTAAAAAGGGTGACCGGAGGGTGTGTTCCAACTATAGGGGGATCACACTCCTCAGCCTTCCTGGGAAAGTCTACTCCAGGGTGCTGGAGAGAAGGGTACGACCGTTAGTCGAACCTCGGTTAGAGGAGCTGCAATGTGGTTTTCGTCCCGGTCGCGGAACACTGGACCAGCTCTACACCCTTGCAAGGGTACTCGAGGGTATGTGGGAGTTTGCCCAACCAGTCTACATGTGCTTTGTAGACCTGGAAAAGGCATTCGACCGTGTCCCTCGTGGTGTCCTGTGGGGGGTGCTCCGGGAGTACGGGATTGATGGTCCGCTTCTACGTGCCATTCGGTCCTTGTACAATCGAAGCAGGAGCCTGGTTCGCATTGCCAGCAGTAAGTCGAGCTTGTTTCCGGTGAACGTTGGCCTCCGCCAAGGCTGCCCTTTGTCACCGATTCTGTTCATAATCTTCATGGACAGAATTTCTAGGCGCAGTCAAGGTGTTGAGGGAGTCCAGCTTGGTGACCTTAGGATCTCGTCTCTGCTATTTGCAGACGATGTGGTCCTTATGGCCTCATCAGGCTGTGACCTTCAGCGTTTACTGGAGCGGTTTGCAGCTGAGTGTGAAGCTTCTGGGATGAGACTCAGCACCTCCAAATCCGAGGCCATGGTTCTCAGTCGGAAACGGGTGGACTGTACCCTCCGGGTTGGGAGTGAGGTCTTGCCTCAGGTGGAGGAGTTCAAGTATCTCGGGTTCTTGTTCACGAGTGAGGGAAGGTTGGAGCGTGAGATCGACAGACGGATCGGTGCAGCATCTGCAGTAATGCGGTCGCTGTACCGGACCGTCGTGGTGAAGAGAGAGCTGAGCCGGAAGGCAAAGCTCTCTGTTTACCGATCGATCTACGTTCCCACCCTCACCTATGGTCATGAGTTATGGGTCATGACCGAAAGAATGAGATCGCGGATACAAGCGGCGGAAATGAGTTTCCTTCGTAGGGTGGCTGGACTCACCCTAAGAGATAGGGTGAGGAGCTCGGCCATCCGGGAGGAGCTCAGAGTAGAGCCGCTGCTCCTTCACATCGAGAGGAGCCAGTTGAGGTGGCTCGGGCATCTAGTCCGGATGCCTCCCGGGCGCCTCCCTGGTGAGGTGTTTCGGGCATGCCCAGTCGGCAGAAGGCCCCCGGGAAGACCTAGGACACGCTGGAGGGACTATGTCTCACAGCTGGCCTGGGAACGCCTTGGTGTCCTCCCGATGGAGCTGGAAGAGGTCGCTGGGGACCGGGAAGTCTGGACTTCCCTACTGAAGCTGCTGCCCCCGCGACCCGGACCCGGATAAGCGGTGGAAAATGGATGGATGGATGAAAAGAAACAGCAGCAATGTAGCATGTAGTCAACATTTTTTTTAAAAAGGAAAGAAGGTCCCAATTTTACAAAAATAATGTCATTTTAGTAGCACAGAGTTGAAATATGATGTAAAAATAAGTTGTTTTTTTGTATTGTAATATTATAAGAAACAAAACTAACTAAAGTTGTAATTTTTTGAAAATTAAATTGGAAAAAAAGTATAATATCGTGGGAATACAGTCAGAATATTGTGTGGGAATGTAGCCACAACGGGGCACAAGCCAGTGTCTTATTGTGCCAGTCCCAAACCCGGATAAATACAGAAGGTTGTGTCAGGAAGGGCATCCGACGTAAAACTTTGCCAAACCAGAACATGCCGGATCGGACGTAGCCCGGGTTAACAACACCCGCCACCGGTGCTGTTCACCAACAGGGTGCCGGTGTAAACTGAATTATTGTTGGTTGAAGAAGGAGAGGAGGAAGGTGTGTACGTAGGAGGAGAGAGAAGAGGAATGCTAAGAGTCTAGAGAGTTGGGACTTTAAATGTTGGAACTATGACAGGAAAAGGTAGAGAATTTGTTGACATGATGCAGAGAAGGAAGGTAGACATATTGTGTGTCCAGGAGACCAGGTGGAACGGTAGCAAGGCTAGAAGCTTAGGAGCAGGGTTCAAGCTGTTCTATCGTGGTGTAGATAGGAAGAGAAATGGAGGAGGGGTGATTTTGAAGGAGGAGTTTGCTAGCAACGTCCTGGAGGTAAAAAGAGTGTCAGATAGAGTGATGAGCATAAAGCTAGAAATTAAAGGTGTGATGTTCAATGTTGTTAGTGGGTATGCTCCACAGGTAGGATGTGAGATGGAGGAGAAAGAGAAATTTTGGTCAGACCTGGAAGTCCTTCCAGATGACTGGACAACTACAGCTACTGTGGTCAGGGAGACAGGTAGGAGAGTACTTGGTGTGTCATCTGGAAGGACAGTAGATAAGGAGACCTGGTGGTGGAATGAGGAGGTGCAGGAGTGTATACAGAGTAAGAGGTTAACTTAGAAGAAGTGGGACACAGGGAGGACTGAAGAGAGTAGACAGGAGTACAGAGAGATGCAGCGTCAGGTGAAAGTAAAGGTGGCAAAGGCCAAACAAGGATAGAAGATGACTTGTATGCTAGGTTGGACAGCAAGGAGGGAGAGAAAGATCTATACAGGTTGGCAAGGCAGAGGGACAGAGATGGGAAGGACGTGCAGCAGGTTAGGGTGATGAAGGATAAGGATGGAAGGGTATTGACAGGTGCCAGTAGTGTCATGGGAAGATGGAAAGAGTACTTTGAAGAGTTGATGAATGAGGAAAATGAAAGAGAACAAAGAGTAGAAGAGGTGACTGTTGTGGACCAGGAAGTAGCAAAGATTAGTAAGGAAGAAGTGAGGAGGGCATTGAAGAGGATGAAGAATGGAAAGGCACTCGGTCCTGATGATATACCTGTGGAGGTATGGAAGTGTCTAGGAGAGGTGGCAATAGAGTTCCTGACCGGGTTGTTTAACAAGATCTTAGATAATGAGAAGATGCCTGAGGAATGGAGGAGAAGTGTGCTGGTGCCCATTTTTAAGAACAAGGGAGATGTGCAGAGTTGTGGCAACTACAGAGGAATAAAGCTGATGAGCCATACAATGAAGTTATGGGAAAGAGTAGTTGAAGCTAGACTAAGGGCAAACGTGAGCATTTGTGAGCAGCAGTACGGTTTTATGCCAAAAAAGAGTACAACAGATGCAGTATTTGCTTTGAGGATGTTGATGGAGAAGTACAGGGAAGGTCAGAGGGAGCTGCATTGTGTTTTTGTAGATCTGGAGAAAGCTTATGACAGGGTGCCCAGAGAGGAACTGTGGTATTGTATGAGGAAGTCTGGAGTGGCAGAGAAGTATGTTAGAGCGGTGCAGGACATGTACGAGGACTGTAAGACAGTAGTGAGGTGTGCTGCAGGTGTGACAGAGGAGTTCCGAGTGAAGGTGGGACTCCATCAGGGATCAGCTCTGAGCCCCTTCTTGTTTGCTATGGTGATGGACAGGCTGACGGACGAGGTTAGACAGGAATCTCCATGGACTATGATGTTTGCAGATGACATTGTGATATGTAGTGAGAGCAGGGAACAGGTGGAGGAGAAGCTTGAGGGGTGGAGGTTTGCCCTGGAAAGGAGAGGAA
Organism: Oostethus manadensis; assembly: GCA_024372805.1. Lineage (NCBI taxonomy): Eukaryota > Metazoa > Chordata > Actinopteri > Syngnathiformes > Syngnathidae > Oostethus > Oostethus manadensis. Next base: position 1,775,196 of record QODF01000165.1, read on the forward strand.
TGAAGGTCAGCCGCAGCAAGACGGAGTACATGTGTGTAAATGAGAGGGACCCAAGTGGAAGAGTGAGGTTACAGGGAGAAGAGATAAAGAAAGTGGAGGATTTTAAGTACTTAGGGTCAACAGTCCAGAGCAATGGAGAGTGTGGAAAAGAGGTGAAGAAGCGTGTGCAGGCAGGCTGGAATGGGTGGAGAAAAGTGTCGGGTGTGATGTGTGATAGAAGAGTTTCAGCTAAAATGAAAGGAAAGGTGTACAAAACTGTGGTGAGACCAGCGATGTTGTTTGGTTTAGAGACAGTGCCGCTGAGGAAAAGACAGGAGGCAGAGCTGGAGGTAGCAGAGATGAAGATGCTGAGGTTCTCTTTGGGTGTGACCAGGATGGACAGGATCAGGAATGAGCACATCAGAGGGACAGCACATGTTAGAGGTTTTGGAGATAAAGTCAGAGAGGCCAGACTGAGATGGTTGGGACATGTCCAGAGGAGAGATTGTGAATATATTGGTAGAAGGATGCTGAGTTTTGAACTGCCAGGCAGGAGGCCTAGAGGAAGACCAAAGAGGAGGTTTATGGATGTAGTGAAAGAGGACATGAAGGTAGTTGGTGCAAGAGAAGAGGATACAGAAGACAGAGTTAGATGGAGGCAATTGATTCGCTGTGGCGAGCCCTGAAGGGATAAGCCCAAAGGAAAAGAAGAAGAAGACAGTCAGAATATTGAGGGAATAAAGTCATCATTTTAAGGGATGAAAATTCAAGAAGATTATTTCTAACGAAAGTAAAGAAAGAATTTATAGAAAAAAAATGCAAAAAACCAGCAAAAAATATAAGTAATAATAATAATTGGCTTTTCCACTTCTATGACGTGTAGTAACGCTTTAGCATATCCTAATACCAATGTTTTATACTTTCACTTTTACTATGTTGCCCTCAATGGAAAGTTTAAACACCCCTGCCCTAAAGTCTTCTGGTGCTCCAAAGTGACCCGAAACGGATAAACGGGGTGTTTACGTTTTGGTTGTCCTCGCTTTACTGTATTGTGAGTTTGTCCATTTGGTGGTTAAGAGTGTGGAAAAGGAAAACTAGAGACTAGTAACATAGTGTGTAAGTGGATGAACGCAGCGGCACGCTGGTGTCGCTACACGGACATTTTCAGTTAACTATGAAACCTTAGAAGTGACAAAAAGTGAAAGTGAAAATCAAATAAAGATGTTTCCCAGTGGAGAAAATGGGCACAGCTGTTGAAGGTCCACGACGATCATGAAGGATAAAGATGGTATTCTTGAACACATAGAAGGATTTTCTCCTATGAAATGGACAGTGATAACAGCACAAGCGCCGTAGCCAGCTTGTATCTCACTCCTCTCTCATTTCATTCTTGCTTTGTGGCGTTATATTACTGTATTTGTTACGCCTTTCATGTGTTCTGAGTGACATAGGAGGTCATTTAATTATAACCACTTGCCCGAGGACCACCTGTTTTTGTTGAAACGGATGACGCACCCGCTGATAAAGCAGAGGAGGCCTGGATGAATCTTCTGAATCTTTCAGCTTCTAATTCTCTGATGTTTGCTGTGACTTGTCAGGTCCAGACTGGGTTTGGACAAAGAACAAGGAATGATTCACCTGGAGATCAGCATCTCTGATGGACGTAAGTCTCATCCGCGGCAAGGTCAGAGGTCACATTCTTCTATCTAAATAACATATCAATATATACAGTAATGTTCATAATGATAGCAGTGCAATGGGGCTAACCAGATGAAGACTTGTTATTAATATTTTTTATTGCTACATAGCAAACAAGTTACCAGTAGGTGCAGTAGATTCTCAGAAAACATCAGTTCTCTTTAAAGCCTGAGGAAAATGGGTCCTTCAAGACATTGTTCAGAAGAACAGCGGCCTTTGATTAAAAAGTTGATTGAAGAGGAGAAACCTACGAAGAGCTGCAAAAAATGTTTGGCTGCTCAGCTAAAATTATCTCCAATGTCTAAAAATGGAGAGCAAAACCAGAGAGACGTGGCAGAAAACGGAAGACAACTATCAAAATGGATGAAAGAACAACCAGAATGGCAAAGGCTCAGGCAATGATCAGTTCCAGGATGATCAAAAACAGTCTGGAGTTACTTGTAAGTACTCTGACAGAAGACATCTGTGTGAAGCTAATCTATTAACAAGAATCCCCCGCAAAGTCCCTTTGTTAAAAAAAGGCATGTTCAGAAGAGGTTACAATTTGCCAAAGAACACATCAACTGGCCTAAACAGAAATGAGGGAACATTTTGTGGACTGATGAGAGTAAAATTGTTCTTCTTGGGCCCAAGGGCCGCAGACGACCCCCAAACTCTGACAGTGAAGCATCATGATATGGGCATGCTCCTCCTACTATTTATCCCATTGCAGGGATCATGGATGAGTTTGCATATGTCAAAGTACTTGAAGAGGTCATGTTGCCTTATGCCAGTGGTTTCCAAACTTTATTTGCAGCATTCCCCTTTTGAAGATGAAATTAATCTCAGCGCCTCCTCCGGCCCCAAAAATGTGGTAGGGGGCGCTCCCCCCAGTTTGAAAACCACTGCCTTATGCTGAAGAGGACATGCCCTTGAAATCAACAAGACAATCACCCCAAACACACTAGTAAACCAGCAACATCTTCTTATGTTCTTATGTTATGGAGGGGCCAGCCCAATCCCCGGACCTTCATCCAATGGAGAACTTGTGGGAATGAATGAATTGTGGAATGTTGTTAAAGAATGTTGGAGGGGAATAACAGCTGAAAGGTGCCACAAGTTGGTAGAGTCCATGCCACACAGATGTGAAGCACTTATAAAAAACTAAATATTACTTTAGTCATCCACAGGATTGACAAATCCTACAAACAAAAATAGTTTGGAGTTTGTAAAGCCAATGGCAGACACTGCTATTTTTTTGAACACACCCCTTTCACCTAATTGGCCAATTTCACAGCCTTTGGAGCGTGCATATCATGAATGCTGGGTCTTGTTTGTTTACTGAGAATCTACTGCACCTACTTGTTTGCCGTGTAGCAATACAAATATACTACTAACTTCATCTGGTTAGTCACATTGCACTGCTGTTTTTTTCTGTAGCTTGTCCATCACGGGTCACCACCACTAATTAACACACACGCATGCGTGCACACGCACACGGCATTCACGGCGTTCACTCACTCTTCCCCGCTCGCCTTTCCTACCGCTCGCCGTCCCGTTCTTGCCAATACAAACGCAGTCCAATTTTTTTACCACACTTGGATCTTTTCATCCGTACATGTGCTCGTAGGTCACTTAGCTTGGGTGCTGTGTTCCCTGGAAGAAAAGGAATCGGACTATTACTTCCAGGCTGGTTGAATGCGTCCCGTTCGGGCGCTTGTGAAGGTCATGTGACCGACGCACTGCGTGGGAAAATGAAGAGACTAAACTGGTTTGGATGTGTTGAAATTGATGTGGTGGCTGCAATGAGGTTATGTTTGTTTGTATGACGGATTGCACACATGTGTGCGGGTGAATCATTACGTGAAATGCCGTAGCCCGGTGGGAGGGGCTTGTTCGTTATGAGGAGAGTCGACTAGAAGTTACAAAGCAGGTAACACGTTCAGTGGCTCATCTTGTGATCTAATGGAATTAGCAAGAACTCAGAAGCTGACTCCTTGACTGGTTTTGTGTGAATGCCTTTTTGGCTTTATTTTCTATTTTTGCAAAGAGTTCTGCACCTATGCGGGCTGTTTTTTACACACTGGACCCAATGAAATAAACGTCACCTGAGCACTAAATTCTGACCACTGCCTGGAGCCGTTAAGAGCCCCGCGACAGTATGAAAGTAAATATGAAATAATGTGTATGGTTTGTTTTTGGGAAAGTGCAACGTCACCACCAAAGTCCCACAAAAGCTCGCCGTCTTGATCCTTTCCTCGTTTTTCTTTGCGCCGACTCACTAAATCACCTTTTGCCCAATCAAGCTGTTACAGTGCTAGCACCACGTCTCTTTTTGACGGATCAATATTACCTTGGGACACAGAAACGCCTCGTTATTGGCGGTTAAATGGTTCCAGATCTGGTCGTGATAAAGGAATTTCCAGAGAATAGGATTCCCTATTATCTGCGTTTATCTGTTTGTTTGTGTTCAAAGTGACTAGAAAAGTTCTGAATGCGTTAGGAGGGAATTTTCAGGAATGGTTGAAAATGGCGCATGAAAGAAGTGATTACATTTTGGGGGTGATCCGGGTCACCGTCTGGATCCAGGATTTTTTTAAAAGGGATTCTTTAACATTGCGAGTGTCATGATTTGCACTCTGCTTGGTTGCAGCGCAACCTTGCAGCCCTGCTGAGGACTCCTTCCTCCTGCTCGTCTGGCCAGTGCACCTGCATCTGCTCTGCAATCAGACCCTTCCAAGCCGTGTCCACGCGAAGACGGGTAGTTTCAGAAACGCACACGCCACGCCCTGTGGTGTTAAAAAAATATCCGCATGGCGACGGTTCAAAATTCTTTCTGTCCACACCAATCCGCAGCCATGGACTGTTTGGACAATTTTAACCAATCAGAGGCGCCCGTGACGGCTACGTGTAGACTGCCAGCCTAGTAGAATTACTTTTCATTATGATATTTCACATTTGCCAGCAAAGTTAATTGAATATTAAAGTGAAAACAGGTGGAACGTGTTCTCTGTTCATCCATGTAGCAGATGTTGATCATGACTTCAATGCTTCATTTTATCGGTCAAGAAAAAAACAAATGTGTGTCTGGCACACAATTATTATTAATAGGGTTGTCCCACCAGCTACCGATCAGATCAGGTGTTGTCCCAAATAGATAGATAGATAGATACTTTAGTAATCTTCAAAAAAAATTAATTCCGTTTTTTGGGAGGCCAAAGCAGCAGCATCGGCATCCTCCGAAGCCCAAAATGGCGCATTTGTTTATCATCATAAAGCGAAAGTAAGCGTATGTTTATAATTATACACACAAAAAGCCATTTTAGTATGCTTGAAAGCAGCAATGCTATGCCTGTAATAGTACAATATAATGTGGGAGTAACTGTTTCGTCATCTGTCAGCAACGAGCCAAATCTCGCGTCTTCGCCATCCACGCGGATACGCTGAAGACGGAGTTTTCAAACATCTTCACCCTGGCTGGAGTTTGCAAAAAGCTCAATTTTTAAGAACAAAAAACTCTGTGTGCGTGTAGATGAGAAGCCAAAACACAAAGAAAAAAATGCGTTTTTAAAAGATCCGTATTCGTGTGGACAGGGCCAGCTTTGTGCAAGCTCCTGCAACGTTTGCAAGCTATTCTCATTACCTTCATTCCCTGCTGCCAACTGTTTTCCTGTAACTATGACGCGTGGCGGAGGTCTGCGCTCTCCTTGTGCTTTTCTAGCTTATAAATATTACATATTAATAAATATTAATTATTTATAATACAATATTTTTGTAGTGGGAGCACAGAAAACCACATTCTAAACATTCATTCACTCATTCATTTTTTCTATACCGCTTGTCCTCAATAGGGTATGCTGGAGCCTATTCCAGTTGACTTTGGGCACCCTGGACTGGTCGCCAGTCAATCACAGGGCACCTTCTAAACATGATTTTAACATTATTATAGCCTTCTAGACATGAAATAACACCTCTAGAGTCACCTTTACACTCCCATTACTCAATATAGTGGACAAAGTAAGCCACATAAACGTGTTGCAGTGCAAAGACAGCAGAGAATGGATGGACAATACAATTTCAAAAGTAAGAAAACACCCGGGTGAGTTCAAAAAGAAGTATCATTGCAGTAACAGAGACGTGGTTTAAAGGTTCAAATGGAGGGGTATGAACTTTTTTCTTTAAACAGAAAAAAGAAAAGAGGAGGAGGAGTTGCACTGTACATAAATTCAGATTCGAAAAAGCATATTGGTAAACGAAATGACTGCAATGGAAAATGAAATAGAAATGATAACAGTGGAAATTATATCAACAGAATCAAAAAATATCATGATAAGTTGTATTTTTACACCACCAGAGTCTTGCGTGGCATCGTTTATGGAAAGATTAACTGACAAATTAGAGATGAATAATAATAAAAAACAAACATCAACTTGGAAAACATAAAAGATCAAAAACAACTCACTTGAACTCACAATCAACAGCATGGGCCTGTTTCCTTTAATAACTAGACCAACAAGAATTACCTCTCAAAGCGCCACCATAATCCATAATGTTTTGACAAATCTGACAGATTACATTATTCTCAGTGGTATCTTGATGACCGACCTAAGTGATCATCTCCCAATTTTTACCATGTTTAGGTACAATTATTGTAGAAATATAACGAATAATGCAGACAAGGTAAGAAGAAACAGATCATTAAAAGCTCTAGAAGCGCTACACAAAGATCCTAAAAAACAGGAATTGGAAATGTGTATGTAAAGGATGCAAATGCGGCGTATAAAGCTTTGATTGAAACAGTGATGGAATTATACGATAAAAACTGTAAAAATTATATATTGTAACAAAAAAAAAAAAGATCAGCCATGGATCACTAAAGGGATCAAAAATGCTTGCAAGATGAAAAATTATTTATACAGACAGTTTATAAAGACCCAAACAAAAGATGCTGAAAATCGATACAAGAAATATAAAAACAAATTAATCATTAGAAAAAGAAAACAAGAATATTACAGTAAAAAACGCAATAAGAGCAAGAATAACATTAAGGGAACATGGGGAATCCTTAATAGTGTTATTCAAAGTAAAAAAAACATCAGTTGTGGGGTGCCACAGGGCTCAATACTTGGACCAATTTTATTCATAATTATACGACTTGCCAAAAGCCTCAGATGTGCTTCAGAGTGTTCTGATTGCCGATGACACGACGTTATTCTATTCAACAGAAACTATGCAAGAAGCGGAACATAACAGTGAACAAGGAGCTCAAAACAATTAAACTTTGGTTCCACCAAAATAAATTAGCACTTAATGTTAAAAAACAAACTATATTATATTCAATGATAGAAAGAAAAATATTGATACATCACTAAAGATGGATGGGATGGACATAGAAAGAGTGAAAGAAACTGCATTTCTAGGAGTCATCATTGATGAGGACCTGAGCTGGAAATCACATAGAAATTATACAAAGTTGCCAAATCTATTGCTGTTTTGCATAAAGTGAAATTATTTTTCACTCACTCAGCTCTGCTCAATTTATACAACCATATTTATTTGCCATATTTAACATACTGTGTAGAAATTTGGGGATCAACCTGTAAAACATTCACCAATCCATTGTTTATCTTACAAAATAAAAGCCATAAATAACAAAAGATATAGACAGCCATCAAACCCATTGCTTATGAAATGTTAGACTTTAAAATTTGATGATATAGTTGAGCATAAAATTGTTCAGGTTTTGTACAAAGCTAATAAAAATATGTTACCAGCAAACATGCAGGAAGTTTTGAAAAACGAGACTGTCATTCCAACATGAAAGGAAAAGGTATTTCCAAAAAAGCCCGGTTCAGGACCAGAGCAACGGAACAGACTGTCACAGTAAAAGGAATACCCCTTTGGAAAAAGCTTCAGGAAGTAATAAAAGACTCTAAGAAGATCCTGTTGTTCAAGAAATTCATAAAAGCTGCAATGATGAAGTATGAACAGTTAGAAGCTTCATAAATTATAACATTTCAGTCAAATGTTAGCAATGTATGTTGGGAAATCTAAAAGACTGGGAGAATCAAAATGTTAAAAATGTGCATTTATCTGTAATTAAATTGAGGATATTATATGTACAAAAATGATATAAAACTGAACTGTTAAATGATGGCTAATTTGAAAGGGGCAGATATTATAAGACTGTTCTTCTTTCTGCTCCTTTCATTCATTCATTTTGTGTTGAGTTATTGTAGTTGTTTGGAATGACTTGTTTTGATTTTGAATAAAATAAATTCATTAAAATAAATAAATAAATAAATAAATAAAGAATGGCGGTCGGACAGGAAATGATGTCGAGCTTTCAGAGTTGAGTTTTGGCGGGTTACAGCCGCAACAGGAGCCTGTGTTTTTGTTAGGGTTTGTGTTAGGGATTATTGTGCCTGTTGTGAGATCATTCAAACCTGTCTGGTGCTTGTCTGTTTGGCCCACATCACAGTAACATTACTGACACCTAGTAACCAGTGTAGAATACTCATTGCGATTGATTGGTAGGAGACCAGACAGCGTTAAATAAATTTAATTTAGGATTAAACCTTGCAACTCTTATGCTGCAGGGATTTGCAAGCAGGCAAGCTAACCAATTAGCCTTGAATTTATTTCTTCTAAACTTAAGAAGCCAAAAATTTACCACTTCCGCTCTTATTTTGTGGGACATGGCATGGCTGACTTCATATAGTGTTAAGGTAATGTAATGTAAGCTAATGTCTAAGTGTTTTGTGTTGTTGTTACTGTCACCTAGTGACCAGAATGCTACTGTCACTTGTATTTCAACATATTTGCACTAATAATGGAGCATATTCTACCACAAATCATCCATTTCTATATATAGTGAGGGAGTGTTATTGCCAGAGATGACAGTAACTGGATTTACGTTGGTTTCGGATTAGAGGGGGACCATTTGCAACGCATTGACCAAGGTCATGAAAGTCATGAAAGTCTGGTAAATTTCTGCCAGAGTATGGATAAAAATGGGAAAAAATTCACAAAGGAGAGCCGCCAATCGATATCCAGAGCTGGAGACCGAAAATTCGGAGCATGGTGAAAATCAGAATACACGTACAGTTGTCTTTTGTTTATCACGGTTAATTGGCTCCCGAGCCGACCGCCATAATTGAACTCATTATAGCTTAACGGAATGCTTTTGTAGTTATTGCATCAAACCATCTTCTAAATACGGTTTTTAACATTATTAAAGCCCTCTAGACATACAATAACAGCCCTATGGTCAACTTTACCTCATATTACCCGAGATAGGGGACATAATCAGAGAAAAGAAGACATATTATTATATTATGTATTAATATCCTAAGGTCACCAAGCTGGACTCCCTCAACACCTTGACTGCGCCTAGAAATTCTGTCCATGAAGATTATGAACAGAATCGACCTTAGGATCTCGTCTCTGCTACTCAGCACCTCCAAATCCGAGGCCATGGTTCTCAGTCGGAAACGGGTGGACTGTACCCTCCGGGTTGGGAGTGAGGTCTTGCCTCAGGTGGAGGAGTTCAAGTATCTCGGGTTCTTGTTCACGAGTGAGGGAAGGTTGGAGCGTGAGATCGACAGACGGATCGGTGCAGCATCTGCAGTAATGCGGTCGCTGTACCGGACCGTCGTGGTGAAGAGAGAGCTGAGCCAGAAGGCAAAGCTTTCTGTTTACCGATCGATCTACGTTCCCACCCTCACCTATGGTCATGAGTTATGGATCATGACCGAAAGAATGAGATCGCGGATACAAGCGGCGGAAATGAGTTTCCTTCGTAGGGTGGCTGGACTCACCCTAAGAGATAGGGTGAGGAGCTCGGCCATCCGGGAGGAGCTCAGAGTAGAGCCGCTGCTCCTTCACATCGAGAGGAGCCAGTTGAGGTGGCTCGGGCATCTAGTCCGGATGCCTCCCGGGCGCCTCCCTGGTGAGGTGTTTCGGGCATGCCCAGAAGAAGGCCCCCGGGAAGACCTAGGACACGCTGGAGGGACTATGTCTCACAGCTGGCCTGGGAACGCCTTGGTGTCCTCCCGATGGAGCTGGAAGAGGTCGCTGGGGACCGGGAAGTCTGGACTTCCCTACTGAAGCTGCTGCCCCCGCGACCCGGACCCGGATAAGCGGTGGAAAATGGATGGATGGATGGATGGATGTATTAATATGAATTATTATGTATTGATTCTTATAAATATAAATAGTATTTTTATTTTTATTTAGCTATGTGTTATTTATCTTTCTTTTCTATTCTATTTCCCATATTTGTGTTACTCTGTGATCAAGTGATTAAGTTCATAACATGGCCTTCTTGGAGAGCTGCTTGAAACCTAAATTTCTCTAGGAGATTCATGAACTATCTATCCATATTAGACACAATTACAATATCTAGGGGGGTTTTTGGCCAGCAAACCTGCAGCGCACTTGATACTATCTTTGAATGGCTTTACAACTGCATTACCAATGAAGTACATAAGCCACTTAGGATGTAAATACAACTCCTGCCTGAGCAGTGTCACAGTAAAACTGTTCCCAAGTGAACCAATTGGGATGGGTCCACTGCCTGTCTCACCAAACAATTACTGACACCTAGTGGCCAATGTAGAGTACAGTACTACACTCACAATTAGAATGCGTCCGCCTTGTTTTTGTGTCTTAGTTCATTTGGTTCGTTCAAGTTTTATGCTTGTAAAAACATAACTTAGGCCAAGAATAAGTACAAATTGCTTAAACGGTCCCGGACATGATTTATCAACTTCGCTTGAATATGTTATATATTGTCAGCTGGGATAGGCTCCAGCATACCCGCGACCTTAAATGGGATAAGCGGTATAGAAAATGAATGGATGGATGTTTGGAATTATGTTGTTTAATTTTTTAAAGCGGCCTGCAAATTTTCAGTATTTGCATGTTTATAGTTCATGTCGCGAGCCATGGTACCTAGCGTCATTTCCCGAAGTGACGTGATCGGAGTGCCATCTCGCAAGTAAACAAACGAGACAGAGGATGTTTACAATGTTTATAGCCAAGATTTAAGCGGCACGTCAATAGTTTGAGGAGAAAAGAAACATTTGCAGATGAAATAGAGGACCAGCAGAACCTGGAATTAAGTCTTAAAACATGGACATGAAGATTGGTCGCCTTCAAAGCACAGAATGCTTATTGTAAATTGCCCTGGAGTCGCTTATCTTTCCTTTTAAATCGGCTTCTCGATGAGCCTAAAGGCGTCTTTATAACCTGATTTTTGTTAGATTTTGTCGCCGCTGCCCCTGCCGCCCACTGTATACACACATATCGCTGTGAAAAGATGTTTATGTAACATGTATAATGATGTACAGCCCTGTCGCTACCATGCAGTAGTGTTTAGAAGTCATATACACAAGACATGACTTACTTTGTTCTGCAGCATCTTTTACGTAAAGGTTGTTCTTGGTTTTTTCAGAGCATCCCTTTTTTCAAATGCGTTTATAGCGTTCTTTCAAGGCAAAACGTGTTGCTTCAAAGCGGTCATCAGTGGAACGGTCACTGCCAAGAACAGAACTCAGGGTGGGCGTCCATCTGTCTCTCCTCATCTGCACTTGCTTTGTCCAGTTTTGTCTTAAATCTTCGTCATTTTGAAAAGAAAACAAAATTACAGCAGCACTTGGAAAATGTCAACATCCAGCAGCATCACGACATTTTGACAGGACTACTATTTTGGTGAAAAAGGTACTGAACCAAGTCGAAGAACTGCCTCTTGGCTGCCTCTCTGCTGCCACCCCGATCACGTCACTTCCGAAAATGAGATTTGCAGCAGGAGCGAGCTCGTCATGACCGCCGCCGTCGACTGTCATTTTAACTAGTTTACCGTTCACGATCAAAAATGGGACAACATAGAAACGTATTTAAGCAAAGTTGATAAATCATGTGCGGGACCATTGGATTATGCATTTGTGAAACTAATAATAACACGAAACAGGAATTACTAATGAATTGATGAGTGAAAAACCAGGATAGAGCGAGGGGCCGATGCTCAGGCCGTGAATACGAGAGTTTTTTCTGTCTCTGTCGATTGAATCGTTGGTCTCAAGCTGATTTTGTTTTCGGAATGCGAGGCTGCCGCTTGGCTCTTCACTTGGCCGCTTCTCCAAAGCCCGGTGTGTTCACGGCGTGTCCCCCGTAGAGACGCCCCATCGGGCAGACGCTAACACAGCTCTCTCTCTCTCTCGCTGCGTGCACGGCTCGTGGAAATCAACTCGCCCGAATTTTTGCCCGCGTGGTTGCCTTCATTTTTTTTTCTTCTTAAAAAACAAAGGAATTCTTTTATTTTTGTAGTATAAGGCTGATAGACAATAGTAGAGTCATCCCTCGCTCATGGTTCATTGGTTCCAGACCCGACTGCAATAAATACATTTTTGCAAAGTAGAATTCCTTGATAGATTGAATATTTTCATAGTTATAGCACAGTAAACCTGACTATGACATTATCAGAGCTCTCTAGGCATGAAATAACACCCCTATACCCAATATAGTAGACATAACAGGAGAATATTAACCATTTAACACATAAAGTAAATATATATTTTTTTGTCTTGTCCAGCAAGGTGTGGTTCCCTTAATAACACGAGCGTAAGCGAAGAACCGCGATGGTGGCCTGCCGACACTTTGATTGTCCCACCCCCCCATCCCACTCCCTTTGTTGTCTTTTTAGCACTCTTGTCTCGACTTTGCCCGCAGGGTCCCAGTACATCACGTGCAAACTTCAAAACTGCTCCGAGGGAAACAAGAGCAAGCCTTTCCCGGGCTTTATCATCCCCAACTCCTTGGTGGTTCAAGATGAATACGTTTTCATTCAGGTGGGCTTTTTTTTAAAACCACAAGGTCTGGCTTCATTAAAAGTGCGTTAAAAAACAGCCGCATTGGCTTGCGTCTGGATGTACAGTCATGTTTCCCCATTAAGTCAAATGGGGGGCTGTCACCCTGGGGGAGGAGGTGCACCGTGTTGTGTATTCAAGTTTCCTAATTGCTTGCACATCACAGCTCGCCTTCTCCTGGGACACGCTGCGCGCATCCAAGAGGACGCCGTAAAATGTGATTATTCCGTTCCAGGTGCCAATCGGAGGACAATCTGTCCATTACGTGTCCTACAGAAGACACTCCTTCTACCCCGTGAAGCTTCCAAAGTATACCCTGCCAAAGGTAAGACGTCGGCCGGCCGTACGTTCTTCTCGTTAGCTCCTTACCGGACCTTCCGGAGCAGATTTGCGATGCAGGAATTAGCTGTGAATAGTCTTCTGTGTGCTCGGCAAGCATTTAGCGCGGAATAATAGAGTGTGTCAGGGGAGGGGTCATGAGAGATTTATAGCCCCGAGTGTTTTCCATCACGGCACACGTTCATCCGTCTTAGTCCACCGTCACCACCCCGATGGCGACCTTGTTATTCGCAATTACAATCAATTATGGAGTGAGAAATCACCGGCGTGCTCTGCCGCTGTGCACATTTACACCCCCACCCCCTCACCCCCAGCAACTAGACTAAGTGCCGACTACTTTCTGACTGGGGGCCTTGTTACTTAGCAACCGGCACCCGCTACATCCTGGCTTTTCTTTTAGGACTTGCAGATCATCAGCACCGACGATAACCAGGTGGTGGCCGCCATTCAAGACTGGCACCAGAATGACTCGTACAACCTGTACATGTCCGAGTCCCGGGGTCTGTTCTTTACGCTGATGCTGGACGACGTGGTGAGCAGCGGAGGACCCGAAGGCAACATCATGATTGATCTTTATGAGGTGGGTGTGTCTCATTAGACAGTGTGATTATTGCAGGGGTGTGCCTACGCCTGGCCACAATAAAAGGCCACTCCACAATGTGAGGTTCTACTGGATTTGGTGTCTGGTGATACCACCAGAGTTTTGCAACTTCACTCGATCACGTTTTTTTCAAAAATATAAACTATATTAATTTTAAAATATCACACCATTTATAGTAGTAGAAAATCCATCCATCCATTTTCCTCCGCCTATCCGGGTCGGTGTCGCGGGGGGAGCAGCTTCAGTAGGGAAGTCCAGACTTCCCGGTCCCCAGCGACCTCTTCCAGCTCCATCGGGAGGACATCAAGGTGTTCCCAGGCCAGCTGTGAGACATAGTCCCTCCAGCGTGTCCTAGGTCTTCCCGGGGGCCTTCTCCCAAATGGGCATGCCCGAAACACCTCACCAGGGAGGCGCCCGGGAGCATCCGGACTAGATGCCCGAGCCACCTCAACTGGCTCGTCTCGATGTGAAGGAGCAGCGGCTCTACTCTGAGCCCGTGTGGCTTCTTTGAGCTAGGCCCGGCCAGGTCCCACGGGTGAAGACCTGGCCACCAGGCGCTCGCCTGCGAGCCCCTCCCCCAGGCCTGGCTCCAGGGTGAGGCCTCGGTATCCCACATCCGGGCGAGGTGCAGTCACTCCTCCTGTTTTCTTCATAGGGGTCTTCTGAATCACTCTTAGTCTGGCTCGTCACCTAGAACCTGTTTGCCATGGGAGACCCTACCAGGGGCATAAAAACATTTAAATCAGGGATTGGCCACGTCCGGCCTGCCAGGCGTCTTAATCCAAATATTAAAAAAAAAACTTTAACAACAAAACTGTAGCTGGCAGCAAGATTGTCACCGAAATAGATGCAATCTGTAGCTTGTACAAAAAAGCCTTCCAAACACCACAAAGCGTCATCACACCCCCAAAGTAACACACCTACTGCACAATGTGGGCACACCCGGCATGCCTTGCGGGCGTTCGGAAATAACAGTTTTAGGTTTTGTTTTATGTTTAGCACTTAGTTGTTGTTTACCACCCACACAGTAGTGGATTTATGTGATACGTTAACTTTTGGTGGATGTGTTGTTTTTGTTTCGTTGCACCGTGAGCAAGAATGTTGTCGTGTTTGATGACCGCCACATATAGACACCCCCTTTGCCAAATTTTTTAACACCAATGTGGCTGGCGAGTCCAAAGGTTTCTCCATTCCTGGTCTATACAAACTTCCCAAGCCGCGCACAAATACACAGTGAATGATGTGTTACTGTAACGTTTGATGAGACACACAAGCACCAGACGCAATGGCTGCAGGTTTGAATGATCTCACAACAGCAATAATCCCAAAGGATAACATGAGTGAAACCCACGCTAAAGTAAAACTCAACTCTGAACCTCTGACATAAGCTTCTGTCCGCCCACCACTCCGCTCCTCCCAGGGAACACATTTATAGCAACACACACGACTCGTATTAATGTCTTAAAATGCGGGGTCTCAAACCCGTGCCGTGGAGGGCCGAGACGCTGCAGGTTTTCTTTCCAGCCGGTCACTACAGCAGGTGATTTTAATGATCAACACCTCCTTCAATTTGAGGGAAGCTCATCGATTAAAGTACCAGTTTTAGTGACCTACTGGACAGAAAAGCTACAGGGTCTCGGCCCTCCATGACACGGGTTCGACATCCGTGTCCTAAATGTAGGGGTGTCACGAGACACTCAATGGGGTCTTCGAGGACGAGAGGAGATTTTAACTTTACTTTTCAGAAAAGTACAATGAAAAAATATCAAAAATATATGACAATAGATTGCACATCCATTTCTACTACGTTACACTCCTGCTAGGGCCCCGCCTCCACCCACCTAGACAGAGAGTCTGTATGACTGACAAAAGGGTTCATTCTGTTCATGCCGTTGTTTCATGGAACAAACGGGCATTACAAACGTTTGGTATTAAGTGTGTAAAGGTGACTATAGGGGTGTTAATTCATAACTATAGGGCTCTAATAATGTCAACACTTGTATTTAGAAGGTCAAACAGGTTTTCTATGCTCTAGCTATTGAAAGATTGTGTGTAAATGGAACAATAATTATTTAGCTTTTGCCTCTGACTAATTAAATATAAGTCTGTATGTAGTTGTTTATTTAAATAAATATTTTTTTAAAAATAAGAAAATATCGTCATACGCACATTTACATTATTTCAAATGTTGCCATAATAACAAGCAGATATGCATTTAAATATATATAGCTTTTATTATATAAAAAAGGATTTGTTTTACGAATGTGTGTGTTTTTTAAATAAAGTCATTCTAAACCAGGAATGAGCAAACTTTTTGACTCGCGGGGCACATTGGGTTAAAAAATTTGGCGAAGGGGGCGTCTGTTTATGGTGGTCATCAAACACAACATACTTGCTCACGGTGCAACGAAACAAAAACAACCCATCCACAGCAAGGTAGCGTATCACACATATCAACTACTGCGTGAGTGATAAACAACAACCAAGCGCTAAACATAACACGGAACTTAAAACTGTTATTTCCAAATGCCCGCAAGGCATGCCGGGTAGTCCAGCGGCCATAACAATGTGAACTGTGAACAATAAAACATTGGATATCAACATATTAAGCAAAAAATGCAACACACGACAAAATGCTGGGAGAAAAAGTACAACGAGCAACCCAGCATGGCTTGCGGCGCAAATATAGGAGTGTTTTTCAGGCATTGTGCGCAGATATGTACTTTACTCAAGCGCTGCAAGGCATGTTGCCGGATACAGTTTTGATGTTTTAAAAACATTTTTTGTGGCCCGGATTAAGATGCTTGGCGGGCCTGATGTGGCCCTACGGCCGCAGTTTGCGCGCCTTCTATACCGTCCCAGTACGAGTTGCATTAAAAATAATAATGTGATTAGAAATGAATGACAAGAGCAAAGGAGAGAACGTGAGGAGTACGAAACACAAGGAAGAAAAACAAGACTCTCTTCGTGGTCCCAATGGGAGACCGGGAAACGGCTTCCTAAAATACGCTCCCGTTGCCGCAACAACAACAACAACAAACAGCAGCGTCTGCCTTTGACGAGTAGAGAGCATCACAAACATTGTTCTTACTTTGCCGTGTCTTCGCTGGAATGGAACAGATGCAACTCCTCGCTGGGCCTGCTTCTCTTATATAAGCGGGTTCTGTGGCAGTGGCGCTTGTAGCCACCAGGCCTGCAAACAGCTGCCTCTATGGATGTGCGCTGACAGATGTCTTCTCAGGTCGCATGTGTTTGGGATGCATGCATGCTCTGTATGTGTGTTCGCATGCACACTGGCGTCCTTGACACTGGGTCTGTTGCCGCTGCAATTTACCTGCAAGTGCATGACCAGTCGGTCCACAGGGATGCGTTTTCTTTCCCACTTTCGCGTGCACTCCAGGTCGTTAAAAATGTGATTATTAGAAAAATAAAAACTTTGTCTATGTATCTTAATGATTCTTTAGAAAAAAAATGTTGTCAAAACCCTTTTCATACAATAACAATAATAAAATATGACATAAATACATACATTTTGCATATAAATATTCCAAGTTTAGTCGAAACATTTATGCTTATGAAGTGGACCGTAACATCTCTATTACTGCACCTGGCTCTAAAAAAACATTTGCTATTTCAGTGATTGCTGTTGGTATTTTGCTATGGTTTTATGGCTATCATTATGAAAGGTCTTTTATACAAGAAAGTTTGCTTCGTGTTTGTCAGTTTGGATTTTGAACACATAGACACGACTATTTCAGCATGATTTGTTAATCAGCACGACAACTAGATAGTAGCTATCTGTCTATCTAGTTCTCTTGCTGATTAATAAATGACCATGATTAATTAATAAATGGCAAATAATTATATATGACTGCTTCAAATAAATCCATGTTTAACAGAGAAAAAATACAAAGTATATAGTCAGAAAAAATAAAAATAAAAGATGAATATTGTTTGGAATGGAATATTTTCTACTTTGTGGTAGATTATGGCCAAATAAATATATTAAATTATGCAATTTAATTTATGTAATAGTTAATATTCTAATTTAAATATTCTAATATTTTTTTTCCATTTTCCAATATATTTTCAAAATATTATGACATGTAAAAGGGCTCGGACCCAACTTTTCCTGAAATCATTGTTTTAAAAATTGATAAAATATTAAATGAATACATATACTATTATTATTTTAAATTTAGTAGAAAACATTACAGATGATGCTTTTAAAGTGGACCTGGCAACAAAAGATGGTGCTGTAACTGTAAGAGGACGGGCAGCCAGGGGTCAGGCATTTTATGTTTCTGACATTTGTTATGGAAAAAAATGTTTTTTACACAATAAATCATGATTAATGTTTGCTTCTGTTGCTGCTTTGTAGTGCACACGTATTAATAAATGACTATGTGGTCAAAGATAGCCAAGAGATCGTTTACACTTTCTCATGCACTCCCAAGCATTATTTAAGTGAAAAATATCAGTTTGCAAAATTGTGAAAATATCACTTACTGCAAATTAACATAAAAGATTTATACATTTATTCTAATATATTTAACAGGGGGCATAATACAAAATGTTCATTCTGAAAGTAACATTGATCGGAATGGAATATTTTCTACGTTGTGGTAGATATATTTTATTTAATATTCCAATTTATTATTTCAGTATATTTTACTAAATATTTTGCTGGGTCCCAACAATATCTGAAATAATGATTTCAAAAATATTAAATAAATACATATATCTGCATAACTTAGTAGAACATATTCAAAACAAAAGGATGCTTTTGAAGTGAACCTGGCAACAAAAGGCAAAACAAATCCTATTTTTACAAAAAGATATACAACAAGGGCTGAAGCTATAACCAAAAATAATAATAATATATACATTATAGATACTGCATATGTTATTGTATTAATAATTACATAATCCGTAAAAAAAATTATATTCCGAAGATAAAACTCAAAAGGTGAATATTGTTAGAAATGGAATATTATTTTACTTTGTGTTAGCTTAGCACACTTTGTCTAAAACAAAATGGAAAATATTTTTGATACATTGTATTACATTTTTTAAAATAAAAATTGATAAAAGGTTACATAAATACATATATTTTGATATTATTTAGAGTGAAGTATAAAACGATGCTTTTGGACGTGTGCTTGGCAACAAAAGAGACAAACTGTTATAATTACAAGAAGATAGGCAGCCAGAGGACAATCACTTTCACGAGAAGGCTTGTTCAGACTCCGTGGTTTTGCATATTTAAGAAATAAACAGCGCTAGCTGGTTGCCTCGGCGGCACAAGCGCGGGCCCGACGACAACGACGTGCAGCAGCAGTAAGCGTTCCAGTGAGAGTCACTCCAAAAAAAATACAAGTGGAAATATCTCAGGGGCTGTGCCAGATGTTGTTTTCATTCTGCACGGTCCTACAGATGGTCCAAAAAAGTGCTCCCTGTCAGGAAAACTATCGCTTCCTGACATGTCTATCTCCCTGAACTGGAGCACGGGCTTTGCTTTGCTTTGAATAATTTATCATTGTTTTTTCTCCCCACTCTTCCACCAACACCCTTTTTTGTGATGGTTTTACCCGCCGCTCTCGTGTTTCATGTCTGCAGGTTGCCGGGATTAAAGGAGTGTTCCTGTCAAATAAACTTGTTGAGAACCAAGTGAAAACTTACATTACGTACAACAAAGGCAGAGACTGGCGGCTTCTGCAGGCCCCGGTGACGGATCTCCGGGGCAGGAGGGTGGATTGCGAGCAAGTAGGTGTCACTTTGGCAATCTGCTTGCGTGACAACTGCATGAAAAACCAATTAAACGTGATTTCGATCAATGTGTGTGCGTGTTAGCCGTACTGCTCGTTACATCTGCACCTGCACGTGTCGGAGAATCCTTACACCTCTGGAAACGTCGTCAGCAGAGATACGGCACCGGGCGTTATCATCGCATCAGGTGAGGAGATGATGTCGGTACTTCTTTGTTTTACGACGTCACATTTTATGTGAATGTGCATCCGCTGTGGAAATAATAGCTATTATTTGATTGGAAATATAATGCCCACACTGGTTCCAGCATTTATTCCTGCTTTGTTCCGGGGTCCTTGAACGCACCGTGGACAAAGTGAAAGTTTGTCAGGGTTAATTGACTACAGTAAGTGAATTAGGATTCAATACTAATAAATACAATAATTTTGTAGTTGTGGCATAGGAAATCTGTTTACGATCTTCTTAACACAGTTTCTAGTTATTAGAGCACTGTAGACATTAAATAACACCCCTATAGTCACTTTTACATTCATTCATTCATTTTCTATACTGCTTATCCTCATTAGGGTCGCGGGTATTCTGGAGCCTATCCCATAGTAGAAATAATTTGTCAAAATATTAGACATAAATAAAACCTCACACGTTAGCAGCTTCTTGTTTTTTCCGGACAGTGTACTTCCTGCGGTGGCTATTGTTTCATCACTGTATTGTATTGGCGACTTGAAATGTTTTTACACTCGTATTACCCGATATAATGAGCCATTTCAGACCGTAAATAACACCGTGTCACAGTAAATGTGTTCCCTAGGGGATCTTAGTGGCGGGCGGACAGATGTGTGGAGGACAGGAAGTGACGTCAGGGGTTCACAGTTGAGTTTTAGCTTGTGGTGGGTTACAGCCCCAGCTGTAGTTTGCATTATTATTATAATTATTATGATGTTATTATTATTGTGCCTGTTGTGAGATCATTTAAACTGACACCGTGTGGCCAGTGAAGAATACTACATTCACAATCAGAATGCTAGAATTTTGATTTGCATTTTGATTCATTAATACGTTTATTTTGTCATGTGGCGAGAGACGACGGTCGCTATGTTTTTTCTGTCTGTAATGTGATGTTGAAGGATGCTTTTCTAAGACGTGCTATTAGTTGAGAACCATCCATTTACATCTTTGCAAATGCGCATATTTTGGGTTAAAAAAGGTTTTATTCAAAATGTTTTTATAATATAGTAAAATTATTTTTATCGTCAGTGCCATTGTTGCGCTAGCCTGACAATCAGGCTAAAGGCTATACCGTGCCTCCAAATCCATCCGCTCTATGGATCATCATTAGCAGTGAGTACATTTATACTCGGAAAGTCAGGCATATTTAGGGCTTAAACACGGATTGTGCTTCTCTGCATTTAGCTTGTTAGCTTCCTTTGTCGTGAGTGAACAATGGCAATTGAAGAGAGACGGGAAGGAAGGTACCGGAGCGGAGTTTTGATCCAAAATTGGAGGAGTGAGCAGGTGTGTGGTGGCACCTCGATGCGGCATCGTGTACTCCAGGCTTTTTTAGAATGTCAAAAATAGACATTTTTGTATAGC
>QODF01000165.1:1811406-1966573 GCA_024372805.1 Oostethus manadensis
TGATATTAAAACCAGCCAGAAACAAGACGGGGGATCTACAAAAAAGACATAAAACAAAAATAAAACAGCATCCAGTCTGAAGTTTGATGACTAAATGATTTTGCTTCACACTTCTCACTTTTAAAGCTCCTAATTGGCATTCAAGTGTAAAAAGAAGTTGGTTTTCAGACGTAAAACCCTCGACGCGTTTATGATACGGCAGCCGGCTTGAGGGGAGCGTAAAAGTGGATGATTTGATGTGATGAAGTCCTGATTTGAAAGCCGGCAGGTAACGCCGTGTCATGACAGCCGGACCCGAAAGGTCCGAGCCGTTGAGCAGCATTTCACACGTCATTACATTTAAAAAGGTTTTCACTGAGCCTCCGTATGCCGTGCTGGTGTTATTCTCCACCCGTGTTCTTATTCCGCCGCCGTGCTTTTGAACGCATCGTTTGCATTCCGCGCACGCCGCATGCGTGCGCCTTCTTATCGCTGCAGCTCGGTCTGCAAAAGTTCTGTTTGGAAACAATTCCCTCTTTGCGTGTGAAGTCGCTTGCAACAAAAACTTGCAAAGATCGTTTAATTAGCCGCGTCCGGCAGTCCAAACTGGCGAAGAATAACGCTCGGCGCCGTCCTCCCCCGTTAGCGGGCCGAGCAACACGCTGCCTCCGTAAAGGTCACGCTCAGTCGGGATTGTACGGGTTCTGCACTAATTGCTTGAAGAACAGAAAACGAGGCCAGAGGAGTAGTTTTGAATTTAACAACATCTTTTTTCCGCATTTAGAGCCAAAACTATTCCCGTGGAGGTGACCTCTACTCGTTTATTCTTGCTGCTGTGTCATACTTGAGTTGGACTTCTATGTTTGTTTTTAGACCATACGGTGGGGCCAAAAAGTATTCCGTCAGCCCCCGATTGTGCAAGTTCTCCCACTTAGAACGAGGAGGTCTGTATACATGGTCGTAGGTACACTTCAACTACGAGACAGAATGAGAAAAAAAATACAAAAATTCCATCCCCGGCATTTTCTATGCCGCTTATCCTCATTAGGGTCGCGGGTATGCTGGAGCCTATCCCAGCTGACTTCGGGCGGGAGGCGGGGTAATACAGAATTTGTCTGAATTTGAAAGAATTTGCAAATTATGGTGGAAAATAAGCATGCGGTCAATAACCAAAGTTCATCTCAATACTTTGCGGTATAACGTTTGTTGGCAATGGCCGAGGTCAAACGTTTCGACGAGGTTTTTACACCCTGTTGCTGGTAGTTTGCCCATTCCTCAACTCCCTACAAAGATTGTCTATGGGGTTAAGATCTGGAAACTGGCTGGGCCACTCCAGGACCTTGCAATGCTTCTTAAGAAGCAACTCCTTCGTTGCCCGGGCGGTGTGTTTGGGATCCTTGTCTTGCTGAAAGACCCCGCCACGTTTCATCTTCAATGCCTTGGCTGATGGGACGAGGTTTTTACTCAGAATATTGCAATACATGGCCCCATTCATTCTCTCCTTCACACGAATCAGTCGCCCTGGTCCCTTTGCAGAAAAACAGCCCCAAAGCATGATGTCTCCACCCCCATGCTTCACAGTAGGGATGGTGTTCTTTAGATACAACTCAGCATTCTTTTCCCTCCAAACACAAGTTGAGTTTTTACCAAAAAGTTCTATTTTGGTTTCATCTGACCATATGACATTCTCCCAAACCTTTAGTGGATCATTCAAATGCTCTCCAGAAAATTTCAGACGGACCCGGACATGTACTGGCTTAAGCGGGGGCGACACGTCTGGCACTGCAGGATTTGAGTCCTTGGCCAAGTCGTGTGATGGCAGCCTTTGTGACTTTGGTCCCAGCTCTCTGCAGGTCATTCACTAGGTCCCCTGGTGTGGTTCTGGTATTTTTTGCTCACCGTTCTTGTGATCATTTTGACCCCACGGGGTGAGATCTTGCGCGGAGCCCTAGATGGAGGGAGATGATCAGCGGTCTTGTATGACTTCCATGTTCTAATAATTGCTCCCACAGTTGATTTCTTCACACCAAGCTGCTTACCATTGCAGGTTCAGTCTTCCCAGCCTGGTGCAGGTCTACAACTTTAATGCTGGCATCGTTTGACAGCTCTTTGGTCCTGGCCGTAGTGGAGCTTGGGGTGTGAGCGTTCGAGGTTGTGGACACGTGGCTTTTGTACTGATAATGGGTGTAATGGTGCCATTAATGCAGGTAACGAGTGGAGGACAGAGGAGGCTCTTAAACAAGACGTTCCAGGTCCGTGAGAGCCAGAACTCAGAACAGACAATGTGATTTTCTGGAATGTTCTCATTCCCATTCTCACGGGTGAAGTGTACCTATGATAAAAAATAAGAACTTGCACAGTTGGTGGCTGACAAAATACTTTTTCGCCCCACTCTACCTTTTTCGGCCCCCTGCAGTCGCCGTATCACATAAATATACAGTTATATTAATAAAAAATAAAAAAAACCTTTATTTACTTTGCTTTTCTGTCCATCTGTTATTCCCATCACCTAATATCAATTACTCAAACGCATTAAGTTTGTCTATTATTATTCATACATGTGTTTTATATATAAATATATATAGCAATCAAATCACATAAACATTTTGTGAAATTGACACAAACTGATACTATAATAGTTTTAATGAATGAAAAAGATTATTTCTATAAACGCTCTTGTAGTTTCATCCCACGCTGTAATGCAACATCGTATTTATTTATATTAGATGACATTTATTTTGGCACTTCCTGTAGCCTAATATTATTTAACTAATACAAACAATGAAATACTACTACCCTTTTCCGTCCATCTGTTCTATCTTTTAACAAAATGCATTTAGTCCATCTATTATTATTCAAATATTTGCTGTTATTATGTATAGATTTTCCTCCTGGCATAGCAAAATCACTTAAATGCTTTGTTCAATTACTACAGATAATAATAATTATCATTAGAAAAAGTTACTTTATTGCATGTGTACACCAACTTTGACCCTCTCCTGTCCCATCGCCATAGGACACAAATATATTGTTACATTATAAAACGATAATCATTTAAAATACATATTGTGTCAATAAATATTGTAAATCATTTTAGAATACCCCTACATGACCAAGTTGTACTCTGACTTCCTGACTCTACCCAACTGATATCCTTTTGTGTCCATCTGTTTGCCATCATTTAATACAATGCAATACAATACATGCATTATGATTTTACCTTCAATTATAGTTGTTTTTATTGCATACATATATTGACTCCATCAGCGCAACACGAACGGAACTATATCAGCATGAAGCATTGTTGTCTTCAGAAAAGTACATCCCGGACATCCCAGACTGTAATGCAACTCGTGTCCACTAGAGGGCAGTGTCGGTCCTTATAGAAGACCTTCAGCTATAAAAGCAGTCAAATGTCAGTCGGTTAGATCAAAGATATGCAAGGATAATTAAAGGATTGTGGTCACATTTGATAGAAAAACAGCCATAATCCTATTCCATGCATGCTATTGTTTCCTGTGTCCTCTGCAGCTGACCCCTCTCTGTGTAAAAAGGAATATTTAAAAAAATGGCAATTGAGCTTTTTTTTTTTTTAATCCCTGCAAGGAGAAAAGACCTCCTTGTGTCCGAGTAAACAGGACTCTTCAGGCCGGCGCTGCGGCCCAAAGAAAGTTAATAGGTGTTTAATTACATTGATGCATCATATAATTGGCACCACAGAGGAGACAAACTGGGGCAGGAGGCCCGGATTGGGAATTCAAGTGATGTATTTATCTCAGGCCCGTCTGATTACCTGGCAGAAGAACCCGGACAATAGGCTAATAAATCTTCACTTGACTGAACCCGCCCACACACACACACACGCACGCACACGCACACACACACACACACACACACGCACGCACGCACGCAGCTTATTAAAACGTGCAATAGATTTACTGACCCGGATACGCCACTAGAAGAAGAAGTTGTTATTCCTCGACTGAAAGACTGCAAGGATGGAATTCTTGATGCAAGAGACGATGACTCACACGCTTCTTTTTACACTTCAATGGCAATTAGCCGACATATCCAGACGCCAGCGATGACCTTTGACATTAGGAAATGATACGATGTTATCGCTTTGCTTCCTTTTACACTTGAATGATAAATATGTTTCTTAACGAGCCGCGTTAGGCGCATCTGCAGCTTGACCGCGTTAGTCTTTGACGTCAAGCTTAAGGCTGATTGTTGTTTTGTAGTTTTTGCATGGGAATATTAGCAGTGCTTCACTTCTTTTTACACTTCAGTACTAATTGAAAATGTTCAGCATATAAATTCTGCAACACAAGTCACTTTTGTGTGGCACCAGTATGGTTAAAGTCAATAAGGGTTGTTGTGTTGGTAACCTCTCCAGTGGTTAACTTCTTTTTACACTTGAACACCACTAAAAAATGTGGAATAGAGATGTGAAGCAACACAAATCATTTTTGCG
Source organism: Oostethus manadensis (assembly GCA_024372805.1). Taxonomy (NCBI): domain Eukaryota; kingdom Metazoa; phylum Chordata; class Actinopteri; order Syngnathiformes; family Syngnathidae; genus Oostethus; species Oostethus manadensis. The sequence continues at coordinate 1,815,860 of QODF01000165.1, forward strand.
TTGCAGCGTTGTCTAACTTCTTTTTACACTTGAACACCACTAAAAAATGTGGAATAGAGATGTGAAGCAACACAAATCATTTTTGCGTTGCAGCGTTGTCATTGAAGTTAAGCATAAGTAACGAGTGGTTAACTTCTTTTTACACTTGTGAGTCTGTTATGGTTAAAAAAATGAGATACATCCATCCATCCATTTTCTTCCGCTTATCCGAGGTCGGGTCGCGGGGGCAGCAACCTAAGCAGGGAAGCCCAGAGGTCCCTCTCCCCGGCCACTTCGTCCAGCTCTTCCCAGCGGATGGAGAGGCGTTCCCAGGTCAGCTGAGAGACATAGTCTCTCCAATGTGTCCTGGGTCTTCCCTGAGGCCTCCTACCGGTTGGACGTGCCCTGAACACCTCCCCAGGGAGGCGTCCGGGAGGCATCCTAACCAGATGCCCGAGCCATCTCATCTGACTCCTCTTAATGCGGAGGAGCAGCGGTTCTACTCCGAGTCCCTCCCGGGTGACAGTGCTTCTCACCCTATCTCTAAGGGAGAGCCCAGCCACCCTGCGGAGAAAACTCATTTCGACCGCTTGTACCCGCGATCTTGTCCTTTCGGTCACTACCCAAAGCTCATGAGCATAGGTGAGGGTAGGAACGTAGATCGACCGGTAAATCGAGAGCTTTGCCTTTTGGCTCAGCTCTCTTTTCACCACGACAGATCGGTGCAGAGTCCGCATCACTGCAGACGCTGCACCAATCCGCCTGTCCATCTCGCGTTCCATCCTTCCATCACTCGTGAACAAGACCCCGAGGTACTTAAACTCCTCCACTTGAGGCAGGACCTCATCCCCGACCCGGAGATGGCACTCCACCCTTTCCCGGGCGAGAACCATGGACTCGGACTTGGAGGTGCTGATTCTCATTCCAGCCGCTTCACACTCAGCTGCGAACCGATCCAGTGAGAGTTGAAGGTCACTGCTCGATGAAGCCAACAGGACCACATCATCTGCAAAAAGCAGAGATCGAATCCTGCGGCCACCAAACTGAAACCCCTCAACGCCCTGGCTGCGCCTAGAAATTCTGTCCATGAAAGTAGTGAACAGAATCGGTGACAAAGGGCAGCCCTGGCGGAGTCCAACCCTCACTGGAAACGGGTCCGACTTATTGCCGGCAATGCGAACCAAACTCTGACACCGGTCATACAGGGAACAAACCGCCTGGATTAGGTGGTCCGATACCCCATATTCCCGGAGCACTCCCCACAGTATGCCCTGCGGAACACGGTCGAATGCATTCTCCAAGTCCACAAAACACATGTAGACTGGTTGGGCAAACTCCCAGGCACCCTCAAGGACCCTGCCGAGAGTATAGAGTTGGTTCACATTTCCACGACCAGAACGAAAACCACACCTCTCCTCCTGAATCTGAGATTCGACTATCCGGCAGATCCTCCTCTCCAGAACCCAAGAATAGACCTTACCGGGAAGGCTGAGGAGTGTGATCCCACGATAGTTAAAACACACCCTCCGGTCCCCCTTCTTAAAAAGTGGGACCACCACCCCGGTCTGCCAATCCAGGGGCACCGACCCTGACGTCCAGTCGTGTCAAGGGCCTTAAGGAACTCCGGGTGGATCTCATCCACCCCCGGGGCCTGGCCACCAAGGAGCTTTTTGACCACCTCGGTGACCTCAGCCCAAGAGAGAGGCGAACGCGACTCAGAGTCCCCAGGCACTGCTTCCATGTTGGAAGGCGTGTCGGTGAGATTGAGGAGGTCTTCAAAGTATTCCCTCCACCGGTCCACAACATCTCGAGTAGAGTTCAGCAGCACACCGTCCCCACAATACACGGTGTAGACTGTGCACTGCTTCCCCCGCCGAAGACGGCGGAAGGTGGTCCAGAATCTCTTTGAAGCAATCCGGAAGTCATTTTCAATGGCCTCTCCAAACTCCTCCCATGTCCGTGTTTTTGCCTCAGCGACCGCCAGAGCTGCAGACCGCTTGGCCTGTCAGCTGCCTCCAGAGTGCCATGGGCCAAGACAGCCTCATATGACTCTTTCTTCAACTTGACGGCATCCCTCACCACTGGTGTCCACCAACGAGTTCTGGGATTGCCGCCACGACAGGCACCGACCACCTTACGGCCACAGGTCCGATCGGCCACATCGACAATGGAGGCACAAAACATCGCCCACTCGGATTCAATGTCCGCTGCCTCCCTCGGAACATGGTCAAAGCTCTCCCGCAGGTGGGAGTTGAAACTCCTTCTGACAGGGGACTCTGACAGGCGTTCCCAGCAGACCCTCACAATGTGTTTGGGTCTGCCAGGTCTGACCGGCATCCTCCCCCACCATCGGAAGCAACTCACCACCAGGTGGTGATCAGTTGACAGCTCCGGCCCTCTCCTCAGCTGAGTGTCCAAAACATGTGGCCGCAAGTCCGACGACAGAACCACAAGTCAATCATCGAACTGCGGCCCAGGGTGTCCTGGTGCCAAGTGCACACGTGGACACCTTTATGCTTGAACATGGTGTTCGTTATAGACAATCCGTGACGAGCACAGAAGTCCAATAACAAGACACCGCTTGGGTTAAGATCAGGTGGGCCGTTCCTCCCAATCACACCTTTCCACGTCTCACTGTCGCTGCCAACGTGAGTGTTGAAGTCACCCAGCAGAACAAGGGAATCCCCCGAGGGAGCACTCTCTAGTATTTCCTCTAAGGACTCCAAAAAGGGCGGGTATTCTGAACTGCCGTTTGGCGCATACGCGCAAACAACAGTCAAGACCTGTCTTCCCACCCGAAGGCGTAAGGAAATTATCTTCTCGTTTACTGGGTAAAACTCCAACATGCAGGCTTGGAGCAGGGAGGCAACAAGAATTGCCACCCCTGCTCGTCGCCTCTCATTGCCGGCAACACCAGAGTGGAATGAAGTCCAGCCCCTCTCGAGAGGACTGGTTCCAGAGCTCTTGCCGTGCGTTGAGGTGAGTCCGACTATATCTAGCCGGAATTTCTTCACCTCACGCACCAGCTCAGGCACCAGAGAGGTGACATTCCACGTAGCGACAACTAGCTTCTGTAGCCGAGGATCGGACCCCTGCCTCCGGCCGCCACTCAGCTCTCATTGCACCCGACCCTTTTGGCCCCTCCCACAAGTGGTGAGCTCATGGGAGGGGGGACCCACGTTACCTTTTCGGGCTGTGCCTGACCGGGCCCCATGGGTGCAGGCCCTGCCACCAGACGCTCGCCATCGTGCCCCGCCTCCGGGCCTGGCTCCAGAGGGGGACCCCGGTGACCCGTGTCCGGGCGAGGGAAAGTGTTAAATGAGATACAACACAAATCAATTCTTGTGTTTCCATCACAATCTCAGTAGCGGCTAACTTCTTTTTACACTTGTATACCACTTAAGAACATCAGAAAATGACAATGTCAGTGGTTAACTTCTTTTTACACCTGAATGCCAATTAGAAATGTGAAAAAACAAGAGAAAAAAGGGGAAAAAATTACTTTAGCACTTAGTGCTGTTTCATGGCATTTACATGGTGGTATTAAGTGTTTAACTTATTTTTACACTTGATTAATAATTAAGTATGTGATGTGATGCAAATCTGCAACACAAATCACTTTAGTGCTACAACTTTGTCATTGAAAAGAAGAATTAAGAATGAAGTGTTATGTGGTTGTTTTGCTTCTTAGCGTTATCACGCTTCACTTCTTTTTACGCTTGAATGCCACTTAAAAAGGGTAAATACAAGATAGGTGAGGCAAACCATGTTTGCATTTGCACTCGTTTCACTGTATTTTTATCGTAATATCAAGACTGGCTCACTTCCTTTTACGCTTGAATGATAAATATTTAAAAAAATGAGTCACACGAGGCACATCTGCAACCTGCCACATCAGTCTTTGTCACCAATGTCAATACCGTGCGTCATTTCATCGTATTTACATCGCAACATTAATTGAGGTTAACTTCTTTTTACACTTGAATGTCAATTAGGAAGGTTAAAAACGGAGACAAGCAAACCATGACAGCCAAGAATGAGTGTTACGTTATGTTTTACTGACTACCATGGGTGCTTAACTTCTTTTTACACTTGAATACTAATGACAAATGTTAACGCACGACGATGCTTTCAGAATGTAACATTTTTGCTAAAGGGAAACTTCTTCTTAGTGTTATTACATAACTTTTTTTTACCTGAGAAATGTTAAAATCTTAGGTTAATTGGCGACTCTAAATTGTCCAATGGTATGAATGTGAGTGTGAATGTTTGTTTGTCTACGTCTATGTGCCCTGCGATTGGCTGGCGACCAGTCCAGGGTGTACCCCGCCTCTCGCCCAAAGCCAGCTGGGATAGGCTCCAGCATCCTCGCGACCCTAATGAGGATAAGCGGTATAGAAAATGAATGAATGAATGAATGTTAAAATCTTTGATATGGGAGGCAAATCACTTCTGCTTTGTTCCTTCCTTATTAAAGTTAACACTTGGTGCTTTTTAGTGGTAATGCTAATAGTGGCTCACTTCTTTTTACACTTGAATGATAAATATTGACATGTCAATAATGTGTGTCATTTCCTTGTATTTGCGTCTCAACAGTAATTGAGGTTAACTTCTTTTTACACTTGAATGGTAGTAAATCAGCAACACAAATCCCAATGGCGCCCCACCTTTACCATTCAGGTCAGGAATAAGTGTTATGTTATTGTTTTACTGACTATGATGGGTGCTTAACTTCCTTTTACACTTGGATATTAATGACAAACGCTAACAAACAAGATATGTGATGCAAATATGCAAATCACATTTGCGCGCCATCTTTGTAATTGAATTGATGTTACTGTTCCACTTTTTCGCGTTACCAGTGTCTTGTTTTTACACTCGACGCCCAATTAAATGAGATGCATTAGCTACGCTCCTAAACGTGAGAGCCAATAAGCGGGACAGAAAAGCGGAAAAACACATCAGTCTTTATTTTGCAGCTGCAAATGTCACAGACGCACCAAAGCAAAACGCCCTTTACCCGACATCGACTTCCATCAGCACCCGAGCGCCCGCCCGCCGTGTTTGCTTTTTCCATGCCACATCAACATTTTGCTCCTCTTTAGAAGGAGGCCAGAAATTCATAATTCAAGCCGGCCGGAGTGAAATGACTGCGGCTGAAATATTGATGACGGCGTGCAGCCGGGGAGGAGGAAGCGGCGCCGTGCAGACTAACCGCTCTCTTGCTCACAGCTCTCTCAGGTGCTGCTAAGTGCTCTCAACCAGGACCTCGTCCAGTTCACACTCAAGGCGGGAGTGCAGGTGAACGTCTACGCCACCAGGCTGTCGCCAGGTGAGACTTGAGGGCCGGCTCGAGGCCGCTGTGCAAGTTTTCATCCCGGTTCCCGATTGACTCGTTAGTGTTCTCTGTTGTTCTTCCAAGCTCCTCTGGTGGACAGCGGCGATGGCGGCCACAGCGGCACCGCCATTATAATGCTGGTGTCCGTCGCTCTGGTGGGTCTGGCCGTCTTTGCCATATATAAATTCAAAAGGTACAGTATAAGCACGCCGGATAGCACGAAGTCCAACACTCCTTCACAGAACATTAACGAGCCCTCGCAGGGCTTTTTAAAATGTCATAGCTCATATTAAGACTTTAAACTCTTACCTTTAGTGGCAAAGGCACGATGCCAGAGTGATTTGCGTTGTAGTCTGATCTCATTTTAACATACTTTGGGGGCTTTCAAGTGTAAGCAAAAGTGAAGCACTGCTGGTATTACCATGGACCAGAATAACCAGTCAGACTTACTCTGGATGGCAAAAGAAGAAGTGATTTGTGATGCGCATGAGCCTCGCATATCTCACTTCTACCATACTTGGCGGGATTTCAGGTGTAAAAAGAAGTGAAACACTGCTGGTATCAAGATGACACAGTCAGTCTTACCTTTAAGGGCTGTGACGTAATGCAAAAGTGATTTGTGTCGTAGTCCAATCTTTTTTCCAACATACTTAATGGGATTTCAAGTGTAAAAGGAAGTGAAGCACTGCTGGTATTAAGATGTAGCACAGTAACAAATTCCGGCTTAACTTTAATAGCAAAGGCAGAAGTGATTTGTGTTGTAGATGCAACTCACATATCTCATTTTTACCATACTTAGAGGGATTTCTAGTGTAAAAAGAAGTTAACAGTGAGCCGTAAAACAGTAAAATCGCACTGAAATGACAAAGGCGTGACTTGAAAGTGATTGGCGTCGCTAATGTGTCTCACGTAGGTTTTGTTTTGGCACAATTGACTGGCTTTCAAGTGTAAAAAGAAGTGAAGCACTGCTAGTATTAAGATGTTAAACAATAACATACCAGTGACAATTACCTTTAATGGCAAAGGCATGACTTGAAAGTGGTTTATGCCATTTTTTAACCATACTTAGTAGCTTTCAAGTGTAAAAAGAAGTTAACCACTCAGACCGTTAATGTAAAAACTTAAAATAACTCTCAGTCTTAACTTGAACGACAAAGACGTGATTTGAAAAACGAATGCGTCACGTTTCTCTACATTCCTCACATGGATTCAAGTGTAAAAAGAAGTTAACAACGGTTAATAGTCAGCCATAAAATAGTCAGATAACACTGACATGAGACAGACGGCAAATGGCAAAGGCATGATGCAAAAGTGTTGTCGACTAATTTCATTTTCCACATACTCGATGGGATTTCAAGTGTAAAAAGAAGCGAAGCGCTGCTGGTATTAAAGATGTAGCACAGTAACATATTCCGGCTTACCTTTTCCGGCAGATGCAACAGAAACATCTCGTTTTTACCGCACTGTACTTCTGTGGCCTTCAAGTGTACAAAGAAGTTAAGAGTGGTGTCCTGTGGTGCTGCTGAACGTGAGCAAAAACATGGCGGACCACCTTGATAATGGTATTGGTGAGCATCAGAGGTGCACTTTAGTCTGATCTGATAATGAAATCTAGAGCTGGTGCAGCCAAACATGCAACATTCTGTGCATGTTTTTATGCACAGAAGATATTCTTTCAGACTTAGGAATGTGAGCATAATTGCTCCATTGACATTCCGTCACCTCCAAGCAACTCTACTCCCTAAAAGTTCCCACAAGCCGCATTTGTCAGCGCTATGGACAGCGATGACACAATAATGGCTGGAGGAATAAGACTATTCCCCTTCGTCTCAATCTAGGGAATATTACGGTGGAATGACAGTCCAATCAATTGTTCCCTGAGTGCCAAATGGGTGTCACAGCCTCGCAGTTATCAATATTCATCTATGTGACAATGTGAGGCTTGACCTTTTAGGAAATGCAAAACACGGCCTTCAAGGTGAGGCAAGATCGGCAGCAAAGGGTGACTATATAAGTCCTGAGACAACATACATTATAAAGTCAGGGATGAACAGGAAGTAGTAGCCCACACCACGGCCAATCAGCATTTATATTATTATTATGATTATTATGATTATGAGGTACTGAGACAACATACATTATAAAGTCAGGAAAGAACAGGAAGTAGTAGCCTACACCACGGCCAATCAGCATTCATGTTATTATTATGATTATTATGATTATGAGGTACTGAGACAACATACATTATAAAGTCAGGGATGAACAGGAAGTAGTATAAAATGCAAGATGCATATTATTATGATTATGAGGTCCTGAGACAACATACGTTATAAGTCAGAGAACATAAAGTAGTAGCCTGCACCACGGCCAATCAGGATGCATATTTTGATGTTTATAATGATTATGAGGTCCTGAGACAACATACATTATAAAAACAGGGATAAACAGGATGTAGTATAATATACAGGATGCATATTATTATGATTTTTATGATTGTGCGGTCCTGAGACAACATACATTATAAAGTCGGGGAACATGAAGTAGTAGCCTGCACCACGGCCAATCAGTAAAAAAAATAAAAGCCAACCAGCAAAAAAAGTGATATTTTGGGGGAAAATAACTGAAATATTACTGCTATAACTCTAATTTACATTGCAAAAGTCAAATTGATTTACTTTACATTTTTAATATACATTTTATTTTTGTATATTTATTCCCGGGTCTTAGGTCAAGTAAAACGTTGCTGCAGTAAAAATGGCTTAAAATGAGCTGGGAAAAAAAGTAATGATTTTAGTAGTAGTAGTATGTCTTTATAACTAGGAGTTGAACAGGAAGTAGTATAATATGCAGGATGCACAATAATATGATATAGTAATTTGAAGAGAAAAGGCGGACATTTTGATACTAATTAATAATAAAACAATGCATTCTTGATTTTTGCATTTTTACAAAATTCAATCAATATCTAAAAATATCAAAGTGGCCCCTCCGCGACCTTTGATTTTTCAATATGTGGTTTGGACACCCCTGGGATGTTTACAAATGTAAACATACAATATCATTGGGTTTTGACTGATGCCAATAAAATAAAAGAATACAATTCAAATACATAAAAAATCATTTCATCGTCATTTCAAAATCCTAATCACAATGTATTTTTTTGTCTGCAATTTACACGTGTTTATTTTTTTATGACTATTTTTCGGCCTTCAAGGACTGTGGACGGTCTTAAGGTGTCTGATACAAATTTAGGCGGCAGCAAAAGTTTGAGGCGCAATGCCGTGCGTCTGAGGGGATGAAAAATTAAAAGAAAACGGAGGTGAACGATACAAAAGTGCCCGACAGAATGCTAAGTGCCCCGGTTCCCAGCTTTTGAGCAATCCTTAAAAATAGAGAGCCACACGTTATGTTTGGTGGAAGCATTAGTGGAGCACACATGGCAGCTCTCCATTAACCTGCCTACTTTCTCTCACTTCACTATGACGTGCAGGAAGATCCCGGGCCTCGACACGTACACGACGGAGCAGCCGGACAAGGAACAAGAGGTCGTCCCCACGGTGACCTCCGTGGCTGACGCGAGGCCTGACGGGGGGAAGATGGCCTCGGCGGATTGTGTGGACGTCCAGCTGGATTCTCAGAGCAAAGGTCTGCTTCTTCCTCTCAGCACCATTGCCATCGGCACCCACGGTAATGCGAGCGTCCTCGCGTCAAAAAAGACTCGCTTTAGTGACTTGTCATCATCAGCAGGCTGCACGGACTTGATTAATACGAGCTGACAAGAGACCGAAAGCCTGACCGTTTTCCGGCACGCTTAACGACGCCTCGCTTTCTCTCATCTTCTATTTATTACTCGTGTGCAGAAGGTAACCTTTAAATAAATGCACAAGCTGTTCATTCACTCTTAAGAAAAGGTAATTTTCCCTGTATGTGACATTTCAGCGGCTCCCATCAAGAAGGACAAAAATTCCAGGTCAATAAAAAGTCCAGTACGATAAGAAAAGGCACTACTTGGAATATACTTTCAAAAAAACACACTGCACCTGGAAAGATATCCGTTTCTTCACGAAGATGTCTCGTTCCGATAAAACTAACTAATCGTTAGCAAGCTTGCAGACTGTATCACATCGGAACCGCTCCATCATCTACAGAGATGATGTTACTGAAATTAGTATGGATGGGCCGCATGCAATTATTAGACAGCAAAGTGCCGGGGGCCATTTTCAATTTAACAAAAAAAAAAGGAAAAATAGAAAGTAAGAGAGAGGGCGAGCTCATTTAGTGGCCAATGGTTGACCACAGCAATGACCACGGCATCAGCCACCCCCAGGGGCGTATCACTGTGGCCAATGGTTAACCACAGCAATGGCCACGGCATCAGCCACCACCAGGGGGCGTTTCACCGTGGCCAATGGTTAACCACTGCAACGGCCACGGCATCAGCCACCACCAGGGGGCGTTTCACCGTGGCCAATGGTTAACCACTGCAACGGCCACGGCATCAGCCACCACCAGGGGGCGTTTCACCGTGGCCAATGGTTAACCACTGCAACGGCCACGGCATCAGCCACCACCAGGGGGCGTTTCACCGTGGCCAATGGTTAACCACTGCAACGGCCACGGCATCAGCCACCACCAGGGGGCGTTTCACCGTGGCCAATGGTTAACCACTGCAACGGCCACGGCATCAGCCACCACCAGGGGGCGTTTCACCGTGGCCAATGGTTAACCACTGCAACGGCCACGGCATCAGCCACCACCAGGGGGCGTTTCACCGTGGCCAATGGTTAACCACTGCAACGGCCACGGCATCAGCCACCACCAGGGGGCGTTTCACCGTGGCCAATGGTTAACCACTGCAACGGCCACGGCATCAGCCACCACCAGGGGGCGTTTCACCGTGGCCAATGGTTAACCACTGCAACGGCCACGGCATCAGCCACCACCAGGGGGCGTTTCACCGTGGCCAATGGTTAACCACTGCAACGGCCACGGCATCGGCCACCAGCCGCGGACATTTCACCGTGGCCAATAGTTAACCACTGCAATGGCCACGGCAACGGCCACCACCAGGGTGCGTTTCACCGTGGCCAATGGTTAACCACAGCAGTGACCACGGCATCAGCCACGGCATTGGCCACCAACAGACATTTCACCGTGGCCAATGGTTAACCACTGTAATGACCACGGCATCGGCCACCACCCGGGGACATTTCACTGTGGCCAATGGTTAACCACTACAATGGCCACGGCATCGGCCACCATCAGGGGGCGCTTCAACGTGGCCAGCCATTCACACAGTTCATTCATTATCTTTATTATTCATTCATTTTCTATACCGCTTATCCTCATTAGGGTGGCGGGTATGCTGGAGCCTATCCCAGCTGACTTTGGGCGGGAGGCGGGGTACACCCCAATTGCAGGGCAGACAAACAAACATTCACACTCTAATGCATAATTTAGAGTCGCCAATTAACCTAACATGCATGTTTTGGGAATTTGGGAGGAAACCGGAGAAAACCCACACACGCACGGGGAGAACATGCAAACTCCACACAGAGATGCTGTCACGGGTTCCGGGGACAAAAAAAAAACGGAAGAAATGATGGCACAGTCGTAGAACTGCTGTTGGCGATTTTTTTTATTCCCACGTGAAAGCCAAAAGAAACTCAAAAATATTAATTATTATTATCCAACTACTTGTAACCAACACTGTTACAGTTCACCTTGACACTTCCGACCTGCTTCCCTCCTCTGATAGGGATGAAACCTTCCCTTTAAATACCCCACCCAGCCCCTCCCTCGGGCATACCAACACACATTAAGAGGGGTATTGCAGCAAACCCCTTTACATCCAACAATGGGTTACTCAATCCAATTATGTACGGCAGACATGTCATAATAACCACCAATACCCATGTCCCTCCTACGGCATAACCAACATGGACTCACAACCACATTTGAATTTAAACCCAGCGCGCCAATTTATGCTTCCTAATGAGGCAGTGCCTCGTTTGGCGTGTGTGGTGAGTAAGCGTGATCCCCGCCCGGCGTTTCAACAGGTAAGACCTTGATGCGTGTAAGGTGTAACGTGGGCATAAGTGTGGCGTGGGCATTGAATGTGCAACCTTGGATGTCGGCACTCAACAGTGATGCAACGAATATTCCGTATAGCCCATCCGCTTCCAGCACACACACTCCCCTTGGGAGAGTGAGAGACAGAGAAAGAAGGAGAGAGAACAAGAGGGAGATGGAACGAGAGAGAGAGAGAAGCGCTGGGTCTTAAAGGGACGGAGGGGGTGCCTTTTACTCCGTCACAGATGCCCAACGGAGATTCAAACCCTCAACCTCCTGACTGTGAGGCCAACATGCTACCCGCTCAGCACCGTGCGGCCTCAACAAGCACCGAATGAAACGCAAATAGTCAAATTTTGACAGTTCTCGTTTGTGCTTTTAGTTTCAGTTAAAATCAACGTTTGTGCTGCTTCCGTTTTGGAAAAATATTAACAAATAAAGGTGTGGGACCTGAATGAAGTTGGCCCCGACCCCGCACCAAACTCTGCTCAAATAGTCACATTTTTTCGTCTTGTTTTGTGCTGTTTTGTGCAAATAAAATGAACATTTGTGCTGGTTTTGTTTTTGAGTTATTACGCATTTATTATAGGTCAACTGAGGTCGGTCACTTGTCGACAGGCTATGAATTAATCCATATTAGTCTTATTTTGACGGCTCTCGATTGTGCTGTTGTGTTCAGTTAAAATCAGTCTTTGTGCTGCTTTCGTTTTGAAGATATGTCATTTAGCACATATTGTAAGACATTTAGCATTGTATTTCTGCATTACAGGCAATGGAGTCCAGCCTTTTTAAATAAATGAATACAACGCTTGCTTTATTTTTTATGGACATTTCAAGTGTGTTTTAGTTGACATGAAAACTGAACGAGCAGGACGCACGAGGCACTAAAAAGTAACAATCGGGTAAGACAATTATAAGTTGCAACACCACTTTTGCCCAATTTGGAAGTGTTGTGCCTGGATGGGATTAAGTCATCCTCAGAGAAATCTTTTAAACCACAAATAAAAAATTATATGCACAAAACAGCACGGATGAAGAAAAAAAGAATTAGACTATTTTGGTTTCACTTTGAGCATGTCGGTGGTGATGACATCATCGCCTGTTTTTGAAATCACTGGAAAATCACATCTTTATTAACACCAAAAGTATGACATCACAAACGTTATTTTTCATTGCACAAAACAGCACAAATGAAAAGTCCAGGGTGTACCCCGCCTCCCGCCCAAAGAAAAACATATTATTTTGATTTCATTTTGAACATGAAGGGCGGGCGGGCGGGCGGGCTGAATTTATAATGTCCTAAAATTGTAATCGTTAATATCTCCAAAACGAAAGCAGCACAAACATTGATTTCAACTGAACCAAACAGCACAAACGAGGACTGTTAAAATGAGAATATTTTCGTTTCATTCAGAGCTTGTTGACAAGTGACTGACCTCAGTTGATCTTTAGGAAATGTGTAATATCTCAAAAAGGAAAGCAGCACAAATGTTCACTTTAATTGCACAAAACTACACTAAACAAGACGAAAAAAAATTGACTAATTTGGTTTAATTCGGAGCATGTCAGGGGCTGATTGACCTTTGGTTGACCTTTAAGAAATGTGTTATAGCTCCAAAACAAAAGGAGCACAAACATTGATTTCAACTAAACCCAACAGCACAAATGAGGACGGTCAAAATGAGACTATTTTGGTTTCATTTGGAGCTTGTTGACGGGGAAATTATGTAATAGCCCAACATTTTAATAGATTGATATCTCAAAATTGAAAGCAGCACAAACATTCATTTTAACTGCGCAAAACAGCACAAACACAGCACAAACAAATGGGATTATTTTGGTTTCATTTGGAGAAAATGGGGGGCTGGATGAACTTTGATTGACCTATTAAAGAAACTACAATAACTCAAAAACAAACGCACCATAAACGTTAATTTTAATTGCACAAAACAGCACAAATGCAGCAAAAACAAATGAGACTATTTGACCAATGTTTTGCACAGGGCAGGGGGCCAACTTCACTCAGCTTCGGAGGATCCATGGCACACCACAATGTCAAGAGTCATGTCTATTATAGCTGAAGTGCACTAGATGTTCTACCACTATGCCCCCCACATAAAATGCAACCAATGCCCCGATTTGTCCTTATACCCTCCACACCCCATCACCACACACACAGATAAAAAAATGTAACAAATGTAATGTATGTATGTAAAGGTGAACATAGAGAAACTGGGTGAGGAGGAGAAGCTGTCTGTACTACAAAAACCCCACAATGACTTCATGCAAATTATAAAGATAATGAAATGGTCAGAGGATAGTAAATAAAACAATAATGGAATTACTGCGCAAGTACAGTAAGACAGTAATACAGTAAATGCTGTGAAGCACCCCCTAGTGGTGGCCAATTCAGTGGTCTGTGGCCAATGGCGTGGCGTAACAGTTAAAAATGATTTAAAATAAGGAATAAAGACAAGAATAAAATATTGTGAGGATAGAAAATAAAAGAGTAATGGAATTACTGCACAAGTAAAGTAATACAGTCGAGTAAATGCCAGTAAAAAGATGTGAATGGCTGGCCACGGTGAAGCGCCCCCTGGTGGTGGCCAATGCCGTGGGCGATGCTGTGGTCATTGCTGTGGTTAACCAGTGGTCCCAAAACGTGCTCACCCTTGTTGGAAAATAGAGCAGTAATTTCACAAGAATAAAGACAACATTGAAGAGAGTATGTAAAAAAATGATCTCCAATCTATAAAACCCTTAAATGTGGAACCATTGGAGACAAGAATGCGAAGATTGGGTGTTATCTTCTTTTTTTTTTTTAACTTAAACACTGTTAAGTGTGGCCACACGGTGGCCTAGTGGTTAGCATGCTGGCCTCACAGACAGGAGATTGGGAATAATCTCCATTTGGGCATCTCTGTGTGGAGTTTGTATGTTCTTCCCATGCATGCGTGGGTTTTCTGCGGGTACTTGGGGTTCCTCCCATATTCCAAAATCATGCATGTTAGCATAGCTGGTCACTAAATTGTTTAAAGCAGGCGATGGGAACCTTTTGGGCAACGAGAGCCGTGAAAGTCCCATATTTTCTGATGTATTATTGTGAGAGCCATAGCATATTTTTTAAAAGTGATTACAACTAAAAGTGTTCATTTTTAAGCAAGACCAACAAATTTAGGATATAATGGTGCTGAGAAGATTTTATATTTGGAATTTGGAATTCTTAACACTGTGATTCTTGTCATGTGTTTCTTTAAAATGTCAGCAAAAACACATGACACAAAACATTATACGTTATAAAGTTATATATTTAATTGTATTATTATGACTTTGTTCCCACGATATTTTATCTAATCATTTTTTCCCTAACCTAATATTGCAAAAACTACAACTTTATATTGTTTTTGTTTCTCATAATATAACGACATAAAAATGTTTTAAATAACCTTATGCTACAAAAATGAAATAATTGAAAAAATTTAATTCTTGTAAAATTGTGACTTTTTTTCTTTTAATATTTTGACTTTCTACTCATAAAATTACAGCAATTTCTTTCCAATTTCTGCTTCTTTTTTTCTTTCAACTTTTCTCGCAATTATGACTTTATTCCTGTAATATCTTCACTTTATTCTCTTCTTAAGCTTTTCCGCAACCTAATTTTCCAAAAATGACAACTTTGTTTTAGTTAGATTAAAATTTTTTTCTCCTAATCTTTTGACTTTATTTTTGTAAAATGACTGCACATTTTTCAATCTTTGCTGTTTCCTTAAAGTCTTTTCCTAAGTTGTATTTTTAAAATGAGCCGCAGCACAATAAATCTCTCTCAAAACTATGCATCCATCCATCCATTTTCTATACCGCTTATCCTCGTTAGGGTCACTGGGATGCTGGAGCCTATCCCAGCTGACTTTGGGCAGGAGGCGGGGTACACCCTGGACTGGTCGCCAGCCAATCACAGGGCAGACAAACAAACATTCACACTCACACTCTGAACAATTTAGAGTGGCCAATGAACCTAACATGCATCATTTTGGAATGTGGGAGGAAACCGAAGCACCCGGAGAAAACCCACGCATGGACGGGGAGAACATGGGTGAGTTGCCCAGCGGAGATTCGAACCCTGAACCACTCATCCACCATGCGGCCCCTCTCTAAACTAAATTAAAATAAATGTTATGGTGTTAAGAAATGTCTGAGAGCCACATGTACTCATCAAAAGATCATCTGGGATAGGCTCCAGCGTACCCTAATGTGGATAAGTGCCAAAAAAGACGAATGGATTAAGTGTAAAAAGAAGCTAACCACCCTAAAACATAAAAACACTTCATGTAACGTCAAAAGGCAGGTGGATTTTTTCTGATTATGTTGGCTGATTTCCAAATTGATCATCACAAAGGTTGTTGTTTCTTCCCGCTGCAGACATTGTAATGCAGAGCGTGTTTTATGTGTTTGCCCACACGAGCGTTCACAGGTAAAGTGATGCAAAAGCGCGAGAACGCCGACCTGAGTTATGCGACCCAATAAAATAATTAGCGTGGCAAAGGAGGTGAAAGCATTTTCATCAAGGGAGCATTCTCGCAGCCGCACTTGATTTACTCCTCCTCGCCGCGGCCTAACAGTTGAGCCATCCAAGATAAATGTGTTTTTTCTGCACACGCGCACGAGCATCTTATGCAAATAGGAGCATAAACACTCTCCCTGTCTCTTTCCTCTCATGTCCCCGGCCAGGCTACCTGCCATCATTGCGCACAGACATCAAGCCGTCCGATGAAGCGCCCCATGTGTTTTAATGCAGAGCATCTTGCGGGCCACGCCGAAGCAATACATCTTCCCTGGCAGTTATGAAGGCCCGGTCACAATGGATGCTCGCCAGTGTTTTTTGCTACCCATGCATGGATGGACCAGCTCACACTGTGCCGCCTAATCCCTCCGAGGAGACTGTACAGATTTATACTCGCCCCTGCTCTCCACAAATGGGAATCCTTTTTGACTTGGAGAATCTTGTATTTTTGCAAGGACCTTGATCTTTTTATGTAAATATTGTACCGCCCCCGTAATGGACGAGGAATAGCTGGCGGATGCAACTTGCAGAGGTGTAGAAATATCTCCTAGTTTTTGTGTGTGTGTGTGTGTTTTCTCCAAGCAGCTTATCTAAAGACAGTGAGAGGCAGCGGATTCATTAAGCTCGGCACAATCAGGAAATCTCATCGCAAGATTGTCATCAAATGAAGGCTGGCAAAATCCAGGAGTGGAAGGATGGCCGCCACTTCCGCATCTGTGCGCTCCATCAAGGTTTAGATTGCTCTACACGTCATAACAAAGATTAAAAGTGTCTCTGCGCTGGGATATGACACATCTGTTTTGCCTTGGCAGAGCTGTTCAAACTAAACATCATAAAAGACAATTGGAATGTTTAATACGTGCTGTGCTGCAAAATAACGTATTTCCTCAAATAGTGGTCAAGGGCAACTATTGCTATATCCTAAAAAAAACAGACTTTTATGGAGAAATTCAGTGAAACAAGCAAAGAACCAAAGCAAGCTAGGCACACAACATTGTGGAGTGACCGCCTGTCAAAGTCCACTGGGCTGTTCCATCTATATATATCCAAATAAAAACTTTAAAAACGCTTTTATGGAGAAATACAGTGAAACAACCAAAGAACAAAAGCAAGCTAGGC
Organism: Oostethus manadensis; assembly: GCA_024372805.1. Taxonomy (NCBI): domain Eukaryota; kingdom Metazoa; phylum Chordata; class Actinopteri; order Syngnathiformes; family Syngnathidae; genus Oostethus; species Oostethus manadensis. The sequence goes on from QODF01000165.1 coordinate 1,832,929, forward strand.
ACACAACATTGTGGAGTGACCACCTGTTAAAGTCTACTGGAGTATTCAAATTTATGTCAAAAGAAATTGGAGTTTAAAATGGAAAAAAATGAACTATAATGGAGAAATTTTAGGCTATGTAAGTCTCCAGAACATAAACATGGATGCGCACTACATTGTGGAGTGACCGCCTGTTAAAGTCCACTGGAGTATTCATCTTTATATATACAAATAAAAAGAATTTATGGATAATTACAGTGAAACAACCAAAGAACCACAGCAAACTGGCAACACAACATTGTGGAGAGTTTAAAACAGAATAGACAGCACTATCATGGAGCAAGGCAAATAAATGGTACGGCACAAAGGTCTCCAGAACATAAACATGGACGCACGCAAAGTTGTGGAGTGACCACCTGTCAAAGTCTACCGCAGTATTCAAAATTTTTGTCAAAGGAAACCGGAGTTTAAAATGGAAAAATAAAATATAACAGAGAAATGATAGGGTATAACACCAGAACATAAGCATGGATGCACAGTACATCGTGGAGTGACCGCCTGCCAAAGTCTGGTGTGTGTATATTCAAATTTAAGTCAAGGGAAGCTGTTTAAAGCTGTTTAAAACAGACAAAAGGGGTATATTATGGGAAAATGTAGATAAATGATAAGCTAAACAACATAAACAACATGACAGCATAAATATGGACACACAATGATGTGGAGTGACCACCTGTTTAGGTTGACCAATATAGTCAAATAAATGTATGTCAAGTAAATCTACAGATAAAATTTAGTAAATAGGACTATCATGGAGTAATCCAGAACAATGATAGAGCATGAAAGTCTCCAGAACATAAACATGGCAGCGCATTACATTGTAGAGTTACCACTTAGAAAAGTCTGCTGGTGTAATTTTCATATTAATATCAAGATTTTAAATTGAAAAATTGTACCATCATGGAGAAATGCAAACAAATTATAGGGCATTTAAGTCTTCAGAACATAAATGTGGATGCACACAACCCTGTGGGGTGACAATCGGCCTAAGTCTGACATAATAATCTCAAGTAAAACTGGAGTTTCAAACTGAGTAAATACAACTATTATGAATAAATGCAGAGAAAGGTCACAAAAAGTCTCCAGAACATAAAATATGGACGCACACAATGTTTTGGAGTGACCACCTGTCACAGTCTACTCGAATATTCAAATGCATGTCAAGGGAAATTGGAGTTGACTTTAAAAACGAATGAATGGGACTACCATGGAGAAGTGCAGTGAAATGATAAAGCATGCAAGTCAACATAAACATGGACACACAATAATGTGGAGTGACCACCTGTCTAGGTTGACTGATATACAAAAGTGTGTCAAGTGAAACCAAAGTTTAAAACTGAGTAAATAGAAATATCTTGAGGAAAACCAGAAAACGATAAGGCGAGAAAGTCACCTGGACATAAACATGGATGCTCACAACAATGTGGACAGACCATCTGTTTAATTCAAGAGGTGCATTCAAATGTTGTCAAGTAAAAGTGGATTAAATACGAATATCACAGAGAAATAAGATAAGGCACATAAGCCACCAGAATATAAACAAAGATGCACACAACATTGTGAAGCGACCACTTGACAGTCTACAGCAATGCAAATGCTCCCTAGAATATAAAAATGGATAGACACAACATTGTTAAGTCTCCACCTGTCAATGTCTACTGGTATATTACTGTTTATGTCAAGTAAAAATGAAGTCTACAAGGAAAAAAAAAGGACAGCCATGGAGACTTGCAGAGAAACGAAAAGGCATTATTCCGCCTAACGTGGACGTGGACGCACACAACATTGTGGAGTGACCAGTCGACAGTCTGTGTGAATGTGAGACTGATAAGCTTTAAAAAAAACTCATTTAAGAAACACACTATGATGGAGAAATGTAGAGTAACAATACATGAAACTCTCTACGACATAAACATAAATGTGCACAACATTGTGGAGTGACATCTCACAGTCTACTAAAGTGTTAATTGGGGGAAAAGTTGCAATTTTATCAAGATTTGTCAAATTATTCTACAATTTAAAACATAATTGAAAACAAATATTAAGGAGAAATGGAGAAACTAGGGGGAAATCATATAGAACATGCACTCAACACTGTGGAGTGACCACCTAACAGTCTACCAGTAGGCTACTGTAATCGCTGTAAAAGTCATTTCTGTAATAATATTCACCAGTTTAAACTGTATATTTGAATTTACGTCAGTGAAATGCACACAACATTGTGGCGTGACCATTGATACCATGCAGGGAACGACACAACTTTGACTCACCTTTGTGTCTCAGTAGGAGCTGCTGCTTTGATTAGCAGCGGCTCTGATGGCTTACTTGGTCATTATTTGAGGAAATATGCTAATTCCGTGCAAGTGCGACAGGTATCGTGTCTAACGCTATAATGTAGCAAAAACGCTGGGGTTACGTTTTTATTGCAATTATTTATCGTTGGTCCATTCCTGCTTATTTGTATTTACAACATCGTTTTAACACACAGGCGCCCCCCCCCCCCGCTTGCTGTTTATGTGCTGCTGCTGTAAACAGAAGCGTACAAACAGCATTTATTTCATTGCTCCCAGCATGGAAACACGGCCTTGTTTCCTGCGTTTACATTGATGCAAAAGGAACCTGCCGTCTATTCAAGGTCAGCCCTCCAGGAGTCGGCGCTGGAAAGTGTGCAGATTTGTCCGTCTACGTCGCCGCAAGGGATGCTGACGCCGAGAAGACTTATATGCTGTCATCTCGGCTCAGCCTACGCTCTGAGTCGCGGTCAGCTGCTGTCTGTTAGGGATGAATACCAGAATTCTACCCAACTTTTTTCCACTTCCTTTTAAGTGGTGTCAGCGTCGTGTGTCAGCAAGACAAATGGACGGGAGATTCTGTTGCCTCTCGTCCTGCGGTCGAGCCCCGGGAACAAATAAACTGGAGGTCATCATCATTGAAACCTAAAGAGGTTTGAGTTGCTTTCTTTTTAGTGTGAATACACTTTGCTGTTACATATTTCCTGTCATATTTGTTCTTCCACCCTTTTGGACGTTTTCTATAGTCAACGGATGGAAAGAATGTACAGTAAACTGCAGATCGGTTCATTCTTGGCGACTCGTTCAGTTTTGTGATGATTATTCAGTGAGTTGTCGGTGTTGTTTTCATTCAAAGATGTAACCACGGTTACAGAATAAAGCCAACACGTAAAAGGCTGTTTGCCGTCTTCATTCTGCTCTGGTGGATCTTCAGGTGAAGAGACTGACTTCAGCTCTGCTGACTCTGAATCCCTCAGGAAGGGAGGCTGGGCTGACTATTTAGTTATATCCTTTTCCACTGGTCCTATGCCAGTATATGCATTGCTAATAGCTGCAAATTAAAAGTGCTTCCTTAACCTAGAAGAAAATTGCCTCTTGACTAGTTTTTTTTTTTTAAACTAGGACCGAATAGTGGAAGTCGGGAAGTTGGAATTGGGACAGGCTGTTGGCGGCAGAATCTGTCAGACGATCACAGCAAAAGTGATCAGGAAAACAGGCAGGGAGGGGCTAAATGCCATCTTGACAGAGGAAAGCTGATAAGGAGACTTGGTGGTGAAAGAAAGAGGTGAGGTCCAAGAGGACTGCAAAGATGTGGGACGTAGGGTGGAGATTGCAAGACTCCTTTGATGGGCTGTACTAGAGACGAGAACAGTAAGGAAGGTTTTTCAGCATCTATTGTAAAAACATCAGAGAAAGATAAAGTAAGGCACAGTAAGGAAGCAGAAAATGACCTGTAGATTGGCAAGGCGGGGAGGATGTGCAGCAGGGTCAGGTGGTGGGAATGCGCATGATGCAAAGAATCCTTTAAAGAACTGATGGCTGCAGAAACAAGAGACAGAAGGGAGTATGTTGTGACTGCTAGTGATGAGGAAGTTCCGGCATCAGTAAGGGAACTTCAAAGCATCTCCAAAGAGGAGTAACAATGGGAATGTATCTGGGCCCGATGACCAACCTGTGGGGGTATGGAAGGAGACACCCAGGTCCACAAGACAAGATTTTAACATTAAGTACAATGAAAAATATGACTGGACAAACTAACGTTTTCATTTAACCAAATCACTAAATGGTTATTTGTCCCACAAATGGACCATAAACAATATTTTTGTCAACATTTTTCGAGACCAAATAAAGGGCATCAAGTCTGGAGCATTGATGGGAACCGGAACTAACATTACGATTCTCCCGGGATTGTTCAAATGCAACAACGAAGAAGCCGACGAGCACCAGAAAAGAAGCAAAGGCTAAAACGTTTGGCTTAAGTTCATAAAACAGAGCGGTGGGTTCAATGCAACATTTACAGCACATAATGCAAAGCAATCATTCATGACCAACATAATTAATATTCACGCATCCTTTGTGTAGAGTTCCTCTAAGCCATCAGAATCAAGGAAGTCAAAGCATCAGGATGCTAGCTGATGTGGAAGTGGTTAACAACGGTTAAAAGCATCGGAATCGAGAATCGTTAGGAAGCGGAATCGTTCAAATTCAAACGATGCCCAAGCCCACTCTTATCCATCCATCCATTTTCTATGCCGTTTATCCTCATTAGGGTCACGGGGATGCTGGAGCCTATCCCAGCAGACTTTGGGCGAGAGGCGGGGTACACCCTGGACTGGTCGCCAGTCAATCGCAGGGCACATATAGACAAACAACTAGTCACACTCACATTCACACTCTAATGGACAATTTAGAGCGGCCAATGAAGCTAACATGCATGTTTTTGGAATGTGGAAGGAAACCGGAGTACCCGGAGAAAACCCACACACGCACGGGGAGAACATGCAAACTCCTCACAGAGATGCCCAACGGAGATTTGAACCCAAGTCTTCCAGATCTCCTGACTGTGTGGCCAATGTGCTAACCACTCATCCACCGTGCGGCCCCCCCACTCTAATGATAATGTATAATTAGTAGAGATATCCGTTACTGGCTTTTTGGACGATATCCAATATTGTCCGACTCAGTTTCCTTTTCCAATATCAACCGATACCGGTATGTTAAACACCACACAACTCCTGTGGTGGAATGAACACATATCTGTTGTGAAGCTACTGGATACAGCATCAGCAACTAGCTTCTGGACGTATTTTCTCTGTCAAACGTTTGCAGCGTTTCTTGAAATTGGCTTTTCATTGGCGTTGTCTGCATTAATAGTTCCAGCTTGTAGTTGAACAATGCCAGCTTGCTGTTTTTGTTTTAGCTACATGTTTTTTGTTAATGTCAGCGCTGTCCAGCTGTCCTTTGGTATTTACGATAAAAAACAATTATATTCAAAGACAAGTTTGTGTTTTCAGTTGTTATTAACTGCAACATTTTAGTGGTTTTTCTCGATTTATGCTATATTTCTCAACATTTTCCTGTTTTCTTTTACATTATATTTCTGAAAACAAGCCACACTCCACAGACGGCCCCTGGGCCACAGTTTGGCGTGTTTCACCAGTGAGGCGAGATGTTGCCAGGCAACCAAGGAATGTGTCCACCCTCTACCACCTTGGTTCTAGGTTGCATTGTGGAGGGGTTTATGGGCCCCATCAAGCATCTTTGCTGATGCTTTGGTGATGGACAGACTGACAAGTGAGGTCAGCTAGAAGGCTCCATGGACCATAATGAGCATCAGAGAGAGAAGGTGGAAGAAAACCTGCAGGGGTGGAGGAATGAGCTGGAGAGCAGAGAAATGAAGGTCAGTGGGAGCAAGATGGAATACATGAGTGTCCCTGAAAGGCCATCAGGTGGAACCCTATGGATGCAAGGAATAGCGGTGAGGAAGGTGGATGAGTTAAAGAACTTCAGGTTAACCATTCAGAGCAACAGAGGTTGTGGAGAAGGGATGAAGAAGCACTGCTGTTTTTGAGGACCTAAAAAACTTGCAGCAAAACCCAAGTCACAGATCATCTGTATGACAGGGACAAATTGCTGTTTTTGAAGATCTACTGTCAACAGTATGTAGTTAGAGATCCTCTATTTGTCAGGAGCAGAGCTTGTCAAAGATCCTCTCTATATGACAGGTGCACGGTGCTGTTATTAGCAATCTACTGCAAAAAACACTAGTCAACGATCATCTATATAGCGCTCTGCTGTTTTTAGAAATGTGTGCCAACAACCCAAATTAAAGATCATCTATATGGCATGGACGCTGCTGTTTTTCAGGATGTCCTGTGAAAACACCAGTGAAAGATATCGCGTATGACAGGGTCGCACTGCTGTTTTTGAGGGCCTACTGTTGATAGTCACAGATCCTCTATACAAACAGGAGTGCTGCGCTGTTTTTAAGGACCGATTGCCACAATGCTAGTTAACAATCCTCTACATGACGTGTACTCTGCTGTTTTTAGGAATCTACTGCAAAAACCCTTGTCAAAAATATTCTCCATGCGATAGCACTTCCAAGAATTTGCAGCAAAACTCATTTCAAAGATCATCTACATGGCAGGGGCACACTGCTGTTTTTCGGGAAAACACACGTTTTCTGTCAAAACACCAGTAAAAGAACTTCTATTTTATATGCTGCTGTTTTTAGGGACCAGCTGTCCATGCGCTAGTCAAAGGTCTGTTATACAACAGCAGTGCTCTGCTGTTTTTAGAGATCAGCTGCAACAGCCCTAGTTAAAGACCTGCTGCTGTTGTTAAGGACCTACTGTAAAAACACCAGTGAAAAAGATCTACAGTATTTGGCAGGCTGCTGTTTTTAGGGACCAACTGCAAAACGCCAGATAAAGATAACATGACAAGAGCGCGCCGCCGTTTTCAGGAATTCGCTGTAAAAAAATCTCTCCCAAGTTTTGAGCTGAACTTGTGGGCCCATCTGACGTCGTTCAAGTTCCGATTTGGCCCGAGAGCTGCCATTTGAGTCGGGGTTCTTGGATGACTTCTTGGATGATGGTGGTGTGATCTCCCAGGTTCTTCAGACTTTTTAGTCATGACGTCTAAATGGTGTCGCAATCTCTGCCTTTGCCTCCGTCGCTGTGGTGATTCTTTCACCCTCGTGATTGTAACGTACTACTTCTGCGTCTCTCCCGCCATTGCGACAAATTAATGATCCTTTCCCGAGGGAAGAAATCAGGAAAGATTGTTGTGTGCATCCGCATCTTGAATGAATAACGCCGCCTTGCATGCAGTGACCTACAGCCATTGCCGCATCCCCGCAATGCCGAATTGATGAGCGCCTTTCCCTTTCATCGAGTGCTACATTACGGCAGAGGAGCATCCATTAGCAGTTGTTGTCAGCGTTCAATTAGATTTGACTCTGCCTGCACCTCTCAGGGCAGTTAGAAAGAGAGAGAAGGACCCCGTGTGTTCATTCTGAGAGAGAGTCCACAATAAGGCTCCCACGGTGCAGATGGCAGTTAGGACTGATGAAGATTGGTGTGAGGTGTTGTTGTGGACTGCTGTGCCAAATGCACAACAACAAACAACCTCCTGGGACATTGGAGGGACTTAATTCCTGCCCCTCTTTGCTACGTTTCAATGTATTATTTTTCAAAACTCTCTCTGGGGAAAGGCTGCCGAAACATGAGCGATGCCATCATCTGTTTAGACACATTTGATTGCATTGAGAGAATATTTTGGATGTTCATTGAAAGAAAAACACCGGTGAATAAAGAGTTGACTCATATGGTGGCGTTCAAATGTACTGTTTTTATTTGTTCCCTTCTACAATCACAAGCTGTAAATTTGCAGACGCTCAAAATCCCCAGTTTTATTTAATGCATCACAGCCAGCCACATGACCTCGGTCTCCTCTCCAATTGGCCAGCAGCGAGCGGGAAAATGTAACCAGGAAGAAGCTTCATCGGGAGAAAATATTCAATCGGTGCGAATAAACTTAAAATATATATAATAATAAAAGAAATACACGACAACATTTTAAGAGCAAACGAGTCCGCCTTCAAACCATGAAATGATGCTGCGTGGCCACGAATGGAGACACGCTAAGCAGTTTACATGCTAACTCCCAAGAGGTGAGTCTCCGCGTTCATCTTCACTTACTCGTCGTGGTTGCGTCAGCCTGAAGTACTTTACCGTCTCACCTGATCGTTAGTAGCAGCAATACAAAGCTAGCTCTTTTGGGGTTTTCTTGGACTTGGTTGTAAAGGTTTCTTATGCAAGGCCAACCAAAATTCATGAAAACTAACTTCAAACTCTGACATCTGTTGTCTCATCCTCTATCTTTGTGTGTTTATGTATATATGCATATATGCATATGTATATACAATGGTGTGAAAAACTATTTGCCCCCTTCTGACTTTTTATTCTTTTGCATGTTTGTCACACAAAATGTTTCTGATCATCCAACACATTTTAATATTAGTCAAAGATAACACAAGTAAACACAAAATGCAGTTTTGAAATGAATGTTTTTATTATTTAGGGAGGAAAAAAATCCACACCCACATAGCCCTGTGTGAAAAAGTCATTGCCCCTGCACCTAATAACGGGTTGGGCACCCTTAGCAGCAATAACTGCAATCAAACGTTTGCCATAACTTGCAAAAAGTCTTTTACACGCTCTGGAGGAATTTTGGCCCACTCATCTTTGCAGAATTGTTGTCATTCAGCTTTATTTGAGGCTTTTCTAGCATGAAGCGCCTTCTTAAGGTCATGCCACAGCATCTCCATGGGATTCAGGTCAGGACTTTGACTAGGCCACTCCAAAGTCTTCATTTAGTTTTTCTTCAGCCATTCAGAGGTGGATTTGCTGGTGTGTTTTTTGTTGGTTATTGTCCTGCTGCAGCACCCAAGATGGCTTTAGCTTGAGTTGACCAACAGATGGCCAGACATTCTCCTTCAGGATTTTTTGCTAGACAGTAGAATTCTTGCTTCCATCTATCACAGCAAGCCTTCCAGGTTCTGAAGCAGCAAAACAAGCCAGACCATCACACTACCACCACTATATTTTACTGTTCTTTTTATGAAATGCTGTGTTACTTTTACGCCAGATGGAACGGGACACGCACCTTCCAAAAAGTTTTACTTTGTCTTGTCAGTCCACAAGATATTTTCCCAAAAGTCTAGGCAGTCATGGAGATGTTTTTTAGCAAAATTAAAACGAGCCTTAATGTTCTTTTTGCTTAATAGTGGTTTGCGTCTTGGAACTCTGCCATGCAGGCCGTTTTTGCCCAGTCTCTTTCTTACGGTGGAGTCGTGAACACTGACCTTAATTGAGGTAAGTGAGGCCTGCACTTCTTTAGATGTTGCCCAGGGACCTTTTGTGACCTCTCGGATGAGTTGTCTCTGCGATCTTGGGGTAATTTTGGGCGGCCGGCCACTCCTGGGAAGGTTCACCACTGTTCCATGTTTTTGCCATTTGCGGAAAATGGCTCTCACAGTGGTAATCAGGCCTGGGGGTGGCTACAGAAATTGAACTCGGGTGTGATAAACCACAGGTAAGTTATTTTTTAAACAAGGGGGCAATCACTTTTTCACACAGGGCCATGTAGATTTGGAGTTTTTTCCCTACCTTAATAATGTAAACCTTATTTTAAAAACTGCATTTTGTGTTCAATTATGTTATAGTTTATAGTCAAATAGTTTTTCACACCACTGTATATACATACAGTATACATATATATGTATATCTGTATATACCTGTGTATATATGTGTGTATATTTTGTATATATACATTTTATTTGAAATGTATTTAGTATTTGAAAATTATTCTTTTAATTTTTCCCTCTTATCGAGCACCCTGAGTAAACATAAACAAAAACCTACAAAGGAGCCATGAACCTCACAAAAAGGTAAATGACTTGTGAAGAGTTCATTTCCAAGCCCTGCCAAGAGTTTAGCTTGACGGCAGCCATGTTTTTAAACCAGTATTAACCTCTGTTATACATTTCCAGCCATTTTTACGGGGTTTAGTAACCAGAAAATAAATAGCACAGTGTGGGAGCATGTGTTGGCAAATTTTGTGTTATGTCTGCAACAAATACAGCAAAAAAACAAAAAAAACACATTGTGTCATACAAAAATACATTTATTCTGAACAGTTTGAAAATGTACTCACGGTAAGAAATAGGACTCAACACCATCATTGATATAGCGTGAATGAAACAAAAAAAATCATAGTATCTAGATCATGCACAGTGTTTTCTAATTGCACAATGTTAGGACTGTAGAATGAGGGGTGTCATTGTTTTTTTCATGAGGCTAAAAAGCGTCAAAAACTCTAAGCTATGACAGAACAATTGCTCACCCTAATAATGTACACTTAAGTTTGTTATTATTCTCTTTTTTTGTACAACACATTAGGGCATGCTAGTGTTGAAAAAAAAAAAAAAAGTAAAAACAAAGAGGACATTGAAACATTTTTCAGAACTTTACAAAGATCAGAGAGATTGACATTCCTTCATATTTTATTTACAAGATCCCGGGATTGGTTGCTAATTCAACACGCTTTGAGAGGCTGCTGTCATGAGGGTTTAGTAGGATTTTGTACAAAAGTGATTTGAGTTGTGATTAGTCGTAAATCTTTCACAAAAAGATGCCTCAGAATTTGCACAAAAACAAGACCCAAGTGTACCTCGCTAGACCTCAGTTCAGCAAACATCAAACAAGTTACTTAAAGCCTCATTTAAACATTTATTTGCTTTTTTGGCTTTCTGTGGCGCTCATTCCAAAAACAACACAACAAGAAATAAGACTCACATTCAAAGGTTGTTATCAAAGCTTTCATTGTTTTAGGGTTTCCCTCGTCATGTAGTTCGATTATCACTACCCCGCTAGATTGTGTTTTTCAGAAATTAATTATTGAATGATCACTGTGTTGTGGTCTATTATCAGTTAAAACAAATTGAAATCCAAGTGACATGTAGTATTGTGGTCACTAGGCGGCAGAAATGATGCAAAACATTGACACATTAGCTTACGTTACATTACCTTAACACTGCATGAAGTCAACAACAACAGCTCCAAAAATAGCATAATAATAATCATAATAACAACAGGGGCTACTGTTGTGGCTGTAGTCTAAATAAAACTCAACTCTGAACCATTGGCATCACTTCCTGTCCACACGTCTGGAACTAATTTATGGCAACGCACACAAGCGCAAGTCTTATTTATGTCTTAAATTGCTTATTTTCTCTGATTATATTAACATACTGGTTAATCTGAGTCTCAATGTGACTATAGGAGTGTTATTCCACGTCTATGGGGCTCAAAGAATGCACTAACTACAAATATATTCCAGTTACAAATACGGAATCCTACTTCACGGAAATTCACTCATCACAGTCGCGTCTGGAACCAATTAACCATGATAAACTATTGGATTACTGCACTTTACAAATGTCTGTGTACACCTTGCGTAGCAGTATTGACATACACTGATAATGAGTCAATACACATAATGGTCTATAAATCCAAGTGAATATGCCTCAAGACACAAATCTAAACAGTGATATAAGCTGTTTATACTATATGTATATATACAGTGGTGTGAAAAACTATTTGCCCCCTTCTTGACTTGTTATTCTTTTGCATGTTTGTCACACTTAAATGTTTCTGCTCATAAAAAATAGTTAACTATTAGTCAAAGATTACATAATTGAACACAAAATGCAGTTTTTAAATTAAGGTTTACGTTATTAAGGGAGGAAAAAAATCCAAATCTACTTGGCCCTGTGTGATGTCCGGCTATCTGTTGGTCAACTCAAGCTAAAGCCATCTTGGGTGCTGCAGCAGGACAATGACCCAAAACACACCAGCAAATCCACCTCTGAATGGCTGAAGAAAAACAAAATGAAGACTTTAGAGTGGCCTAGTCAAAGTCCTGACCTGAATCCCATTGAGATGCTGTGGCATGACCTTAAGAAGGCGCTTCATGCTAGAAAAGCCTCAAATAAAGCTGAATGACAACAATTCTGCAAAGATGAGTGGGCCAAAATTCCTCCAGAGCGTGTAAAAGACTTGTTGCAAGTTATGGCAAACGTTTGATTGCAGTTNACAGCAAATCATCAAATACAATTTGCTTTTGGTGTGAACAAGACTTGTCATCACATCGGGGTCACCGACAGCGCATGCAATGACATACCTGCTGTCAGAGACCGTCTTGGTGAAGAAGCGAAGGTATTGGTAGATGTCCACGCTGTCGTTAATCTTCAGGATGTCTTCCTCTTTGTATTTGAAGAGTGCCAGCGCGTACCTGAAGATAACCTGAAACACAAGTCACTTAACTCAGCGTGTGTGCATATATATATATATATATATATATGTATATATATATATATATATATATATACACACACACACTGTATTTATGTTTGATAGTACACTTTAAAAATAATATTGATAATCTAGCAATATGGACACGGGACACAATGATTGGACAGACTACAAAATTGGGGAACTGTACCAGACAACTTTATGTACAAGCTCATGGTCAGATCATCAGACAGAAGTGACAAAGGTGTTGGTTGACGATGGATATACACAGGAACAGAACACGTGGCTGACAATGTTCTGACTCTTAATGGGACTTGTGTAAGAAGATCCATGTACGGGTCTCGACCATTTATGTTACTTTACCCAGCAAGGTGTGATTTATGTGCAGCCACACAGAAATCCATGATGTCAAATATCAAGCTTGGGCTTTTGTACAATTTCCTACTAAAGTCCTCATGTTGCCCTGGAACAGTTCCTTCACAGTCTAGCTTTGTGGATGATTCCTTATCAAGTATTGTCAAGTAGATACCTACTCTAGGCTGTAGACTTAAAAACACAATTTACAGTATAGCGACCATCAGCATGAAATATTAATAATAATAATAATAATATTATAGCCAACAAAGCGGACAATTTGCAGCAGCACAATGGAAACAACACAATCTGTACTTACTGGGTTACAGTGTGCATGTCTTAGACGTTAGTACAGTTTGGGTATTCCCTTGTTACAATTCTCTCCATGTTCCTTCCCATTGTTCCTAGAAACAAGACAAATAAGTGAGCTCATCACAAGGTCATGATCAGAGTGCAATTTGCTCAGCTTTTCTGCACATTAGGCCAACAAATGGAAGTCCTGAGGGGGTGTGGCCTGTCGCCAAGTGAGTGAGCGCAACTGTTGGACGCTGGCTTGTTTGGAAGGTCAAACGTGTTGGGTCATACTGACAACGTAATTACCAACCTTATTCTTGGCCTAAATGAAGCATTTTCAAGCATAAAATTTGAAAGTATGAGACATTCATAAGTAGACGTGATACTTAGTATAATATCTGTGACTAGTATGTGCGTTCAGGGAGCGGGGCCTGGAAAGTGATGTGTGTGACGTCAGCTAGCTAGAGCTGACTGTATTTAGCAGAGTGACTGGCGTGAGTTGTGGCCGACAGCAGCTCCTCGTGTGAATGTTCACTGCATATGTGTTCTCAGCTTATTCAAGCCATTGACGTGCGTTGTGAGTCTCTACTTAACCACAAACAGTACTCTACGCCAGTCAGTAGGTGTCAGTAACGGTACATTGATGAGATGACCAATATGTCTTATTTTATGGTTTTCTATAGTATAAAAATGACTATTGGGGTGTTATTTCATGTCTAGAGGGCTCTTGTCATGTTAAAAGCTGCATTTAGAAGGAGGTAAACAGGTTGTCTGTGCCCTTAGTACGAAAATATTGTGTTTATAAATAAGGAATCCTAGCAATGGAACCAATTAACCCTGATAAACGAGGCATTACAGTACTTTAAAAAAGTCTGTGTACAGCATGTATCGCGGTATCCATTTGCCAATCCCCTGAAAATGACTAAATAACACACATTATAGTGAAAAAACCTGAAGCCCAAGCAACTATACCGCACTCACGTCAAGCTGTACAAGCTGTACACTGACTACAGTTTCACTCCTATAGTATTGTCCCTTGAGAAGATGATACACAGTACGTAAATGCTTGCTGAAAGGTGAGTGTGCTCACTTTTGTCACATACAGTACTTGCGGCGCTGGAGAGAAGTGTGAATGTTGACGCAGCGAGCGGCAGACTGTCTTCTGTGGCTTAATAAACTCTGCCAACTGGTAGTCATTATGCAGCAGCAGCCATCCAAGCATGTGAGCAATCACTCAGGTCACTGACAAGTGATTGCTACTCGCAGAGATTCAATTAAGAAATCAAAACTCTATCTGTTCAATGCAGTTTCCGATGTTCAAATCTTCATTTTAACCTTTAGGAATTCTGGCAGTTTTGGTTTTTTTTTTGCCCGTCTCTTAGCCCTCACACAGATGGCAGCAGCGAGAGAAGGTTAATGGATTCCTCGTCTACAAGTGAAGCTGTTTAGAGTGGGAAAATTTCATTTCACTCTTCCCATAAGTTAATCAAAGCATTTAATTAGATAAAAATAACGCATTAGTACATTCTGGGAGGCATATTGGCTTGCTCATAATTTTCTTTTTTGTTTCTGAAAACGGTGGGACAGAATGACTTATGCATTTCCCATGAGCACTTTGACCTTGTCCCCCCCTCACCTTCAAGTGAGCCTTATTTATTTATGCGATTAATTTACTTGATTTAGTAATTTAGTCATCTTAAACATAACTTAAAGAAGGCTACAACAACGAGGTAATGTATTTAACTATCCAATTTGATGATTGTGACATACATCGTGTTTGAGTGCTTATGTACATGTTACACAAATCTGCAAGCATCAGCTGAACATGACATTATTTTGTTTTGAAGAAAAATAATACTAGATCCAACCTTGGAATTAGGGATGTCCCGATTCACATTTTTTGGCATTTCATCTGATCCAATTGTTTATATAATTTACTATCATTTTGAAAAAATAATAAACTTTTGTTACAAACATGGATTTGTTCAATTGAATATGGTTACTAAATATCTCTTCAAAGCATTAAAAGTATTCCAACCAAAGCATTGCTGAATATACTTTTTTATTACACAGCATGGCCTACTATATTGTTTGCCGTTTGTACCAAATCTGTGTATCAGGTGCCTAATTCAAATAAAAGTCCATCCAAAGATAAAACTGAAAGAAATGGATGTGCAAAATATTATTATTGTGTTGATCCAGGCTGCTGTTCAGTGTGTGGCCTATAGAGGGTGGTGGTGTTCACCATGCTGGTTAGCGCAAGCGTTTGGAGTCTTTGAGCTGCTTTTAGCGCACCTATCATGTTGGAGTGTGGCCCAGATTTACAGAAACCAGATCGGCCAGATCTCGTGCCGGAAGCCGATCTTTAGTGGTCTTCAAAATATATCTGATCGCCAGCTGATACTGATCCTGAGGATCAGATCGAGACATCTTGACTTGGAATTATAGGTGATTACATCAAATTTCATTTGACATGTTTTTTAAGACATTTCCTCTTTGGTACGGTTGTTTGTCTTTCATGCATTTAAACTTTCTTTACTTTTTATAACGACATTTTCACATTTTCATTATTTTTTTTCGTTTAGAGTTTTTAGTTTTCTGATTTTTTGTAATTAAATGAATAATTTCATCAGACATAATTAAAGACAAATAGGGAGCTTTCTGTTATCGAATAACAATGATGTCATCTATATTCCATTAACTGAATAATTGTTGTACTTTGACACATAATTGTTTTTTTAATGGGGTTGGCAAATCTCTGTCGGAATGTTCTGAAGTCCGTTTTCATGTTCTTTAGACAGCAAACAAACACCTTTGCTAGTTGCACCTAATGCTTGCACAAAACTACTGTTTTTTTAGGGATGCACAACATATATTTTCTTTTAAGCAGATACCGACCTGCTTTTTAAGACCAATAACCAATACATGTTATTTTTTAACTGTAGTTTGTGCACACCTGGAGGTCAGAATGACTCAAACAAAGTTGGATTTGACAAACTCTACTTGTATATTTGTCCTAACCATAAATCATATTATCATGTAATTAAACAAACATAAAAAATAGAAGAACAATAGAAGTACAAGCCATGGTTCCAAGGAATAGCCAACAAAAGCCATTATTTTCTCCCTGAACGTTTTCTCTCTGAATGTTCAGAACTTCATTTTCCATTGCATTCACTTCCATTTTGCGATTAATCAACAATAATTCCACACAAGTATTTTTTTAATGGATGAACTCTTTATCCTCATGTAATCTAAGGAGTACAGTACCGGTGACAGCCGATGATAGATCTAAACACTTTGTGTGACCCTGATTGGAAACACTTCCATCTCTGAAGAAGGCTACAAGTGGGACTTTGATGAAATCCTCAAACCCGCCGGCTGGTAAATTGACTTTCACCCAGCCAACCTGAAATCAAAGATCCCGCTCGGCTCGCGTAAACAACCCCCGCTTGTTTCACACCAGCGATCACTTAGAACGAAAGAGGCAACCGGCAAATGTGGAAGAAGAAAAAAAAGTCTGCAGCGTTCATGTCAGTGTTGGAATTAAATGACTTCAATTAATACCTGAGCATTATCTTTTTAAAGGCTGACTTTTTTTAAACGTCGTTTTAAACCAACGATGGTGTTGGTGTCCCTAATGTTGTGGACAGTGAGCGAGCGTGTGTTAAATGAACGTCGCTCATGAGCTTTAGTTTAGCCTCATGTGGTGACAGCCACACTTGAAATCCCGTATTAAAGTGTCACAAATGCTCATGTGCTGCATTTCATTGTGTCATGTTTGTGTCAAAGCTGTCGTTTATCCAAGTGATGGCATTAAATTAAAAAAAGCACCTCTTTTCCTGGCCTCCAGCTCTTTTTCTGTGAATTCCTTCTCAGAGGGAAACTCACTGAGCTTGACCTTGGACATGGTGTCGTTCTGACTGACGGTGCTGATCACTTCAGGCTCTTTCTCCTGACTGTCCTCGGTCTCCACGTGGATCCATGGGATTTTCCTTTGGACAAGGAGAGAAGCTTTGACAAACAAAGAAGAAGAAATGCAAAATGCTAAAATTTTAAGAGTAATTTAGGTGAGCTCACCTTTTAAACTTGTAAATGAAGAATGCCGCCAAACCGACAAAGACCACCGAGATCAGCACCAACATTGCAGACCCGCTGTGGAGGGCGCTGGAATCTACAAGTGGTGCTGTAACATGTTGGAAAAGCAAACACGCTCAAAATTAGTGATGGGCATCCCAACAGGGAAAAGCCCATTGGGAGAAAAAAAAAAAAAATCTAAAAATAACAAATGATCGTGAGCCAAATCAGGAATAAAAAAAAAAAAAAACATTTCAAACAAACTATATTTTATTTTGCAAAAAATACTTCCAAAAAGCACATTTCACCCCAATTAATTTCATAATATTTATTTTTTCACAGCCATATTTTATATATTAAAAAAGGCTTTTGCCCATCATCCACAATCCTCAAATAAAACATGATTTACATAGTAGTATTTAGTATTTACACACAGTAGACGCACTGGATGCTTCGACAATGGCGGTACAGGAATCCATAGGCACACATACAGCAGTTTTTTCAATTGGTTATCGTTATAGGGAAGAACACGATACCAATGTTTACCAATATTATGTTCTTATGCCAATAATAGGTCCGATGTTATTAGACATCCCTAGTTATTATATCATGGTAAAAAAATGTAAACATGGGAATAAAGTCATGATATTGAAAAAGAACATTCATGAAGATTATTTAAGAGATATCATTAAATATTTGAAAAATTTAACAAAAAAAGGATAAAAAAGCAAAACGAAGTTGATACTAGTAATAAGCTTTTTATCCTATTCATGTGTTGCTTTACAAACTATCAAATCATCATTTCATATTGTTTCATCCTTTTAATATCCTTTCATTTTTCACTATGTGACCCTCCCTGGAAAAAGTTTGGACACCCCTGCTCTAAGCTAAAGCTCCTCACGTTCAAATCCCCAAGACAGCAAAAGCATTTTGTGAAATAATTGCATGTAAATATATGAAAACATTTTCTCTCGAGCCACCAAAGTTGCGTTCCTGGGGAACATGGGCAATCAAAAATTCCATTCTCTTTTCACTCACAGTACAGCATTAGCATGTAATTCTAAATAGCAACCAAAATGTCTCTCTCCTCGTGTTTACTTTGTGTTTTGGTTTTTAGGTAGCAAACTACCTGAATAGATTTGGCCCCTTGCAGCTTCAGTAAATGACAGTGGAACTGATAAACAGTGCAAAGTTTAAACAATATTCTGTGGAAAAATATCAAAACTTAGCTGCTATCACTAAGAGGTTATGTGACAGTTGCAAGCTTATTTGAAGATCAACCGTCCCGCCTCTCAGGTTACTAAAGACATCATTCGGGAAGTCCACGGGCTCTCCCTGGGGTCCTCCATGTCCAAATCCATCTTGCTGCATCATGGCTTTTTTAATGCTGAGATGCAATATTCAAAGTTAGTCCTCTATCTCTTTCGCTCTTCTCCCTCTGAAAAGACGCCCGTGTGACCTTTCGGGGATCATCTTAAAAGGCGACACAGACCTTTGTGGGCCGACACAAATGAAGACAGATCCTTGGTGGGATGAAAAGGGTAAAGCCACGTAAAGGCCTGTTGACATGTGCAGTTTTTTTTTTAGTGATATATGCCAAAGACGCGATGACTTGAATGGTTTCCTCCGTGCATACCTAACACCTTGTGGTCACTTGATCAATAAACTTAGTATCAGAGGAGGGTCATTTGTGTCACTGTCAAAGAAATCCACGCGCTTGTGCTGGTGTAGTAGCAAAAACAAACCTACCCAAGGTTTGCTGAGTGATGTACACAGTGATGCGAGTGTTGGCCTTCAGCTCGAACTGGACCAGATCTTGGTTAAGGATGTTGACAAATACTTCTGATATCTGTTTGGAGATGAACAAAAACACACCCATACATGAACAATAGGTGTGTTTTCAGTATACAAGGAAGAAGCAGACATGAGAGCCACTTCTCCACCACAGGAACTTTAAAAGGCCAGAAAAGCGCATTTGTGGAACACACCTTTTAGTCTTTTCATTTTTACCAGCTTCATTGCAATAATTTGGGAAAAACAGGAGAAGCTATGATAAGTGGACAAACAACTCTTAGCGTATCACCAGTGGAACACATTCAGCCTGATTTTGAGATGATGACACAAAACCACCAAGTCTGTGGAAGAATAGCCGACAAGCTGATGGATCTAAATGAAGGGCAAAATGAGGAAAAGTTGAACGCACTTAAGCAGGATTATAATAAGATGACAACCAGTTACAGTGGATCAGACCGGCAGAACAGGCCCGATCAGCATCTCTGTGTACTGCAGACCTGCCAACATATACTGTATATAAATATATATATTTTTAAACTCCATGTATTTTGACCTTTAAAGGAAAACTACGCTTTTTTTTGGAAGTTTCTTACGTGAAACACGGGCACACGTCTTTTCCTTTTCTGTTCATTCTAGGGAAAGAAAAACAGTTACCATGAAGGAGATAACAATGGGACACACCTACAGTATTTCGACTATAATGCACCCTAAAACCCCTCCAGCGGCTCTTTATGATTTTATATACAGCATGTGCCGTGACCATCCACTAATAGGTACATTCATCATAACATGCAAAACGTACAATATTTTTATCATTTTAAACTTGATCAGAACCTCTTTCAAGGGCGCATCGATTTCACGTCTAGTGCTACTTCTGTCAACTGCAGTGGCGTGTCAAGCACGTGTGCACTAATAATCATTGATAGTGACTTTGACTTTGAGAGCTGCCGCTGACGACTACCTTTGGACAAACGCGTATCATAACCTTATCTTGTTTTAGCCTGAATACAGTATGTTATGAATAATTTAGAAGCTGCAAGTCATCACACCTGCATAACTTGGTTTAGAAATGGAGCTTGTCAAGCCATGCCGACAGAAATGGCGTGTGGCATGCAGTGTTACCACGGATGGATAGGCTTGGTGTGTATGGCACAAAGAAGAGATTGCATCACAATGAATGAAGAAGTGCTACCGCTAACAAATCCTGCAGGGATAGAAAGGTTTTTTTCACCTACCCAAAATAAACTCGAAAAGAAACCCCAGACCAGCTGGACCAGATGACCTGTCCATGGTGTAAGTCACCATGATATTGTGATACATGAAGCACACAGCGCTTTATAGCCCAACACAGTCCATCTAGCCGTGTATAAACAAAAGGTTAAAATTACAGATAATTTGTTGTTTTATTCCTAGCTGTTTGTATACTTGTTCTTATGTCCTAGTCAGAACAGATTGGTGTCCTATGGCACTGTTTTGGGCAGTGCTTTGCAGTGGTGTGAGGCGCTGCACAACAACAATGTCGCTGTAGCTTGCTTTTTGTTCACGTCAGTTTCTGTATGTAAAAAGAACATTGTTGGCATTTGTTGGAGGGCTTTTTTCAGGGCTCTATAGGGGTGTCCCGTTGCATGCATTGTTAGCTCCCACATGCCAGCTGTTTTTGTCTTTTTAAAACATGCAGAAAAGGGAAAGACCTGTGCTCATGAGTCACATGAAGATTATGGATGATGGGCAGAGTTCCAAAAAAAGTGCAGTTCTTCCTTTAATACTCTTGTACGCGTTGTTTATTGCATTCAGTTAGTGTCTGAAGGCCTGTTGACATAACACTCAGAGTTGAGCCGGGATTATGTAGTGCGCTTGAACGCATCATCACCAGAACGGGGCGGGTACACACATCTCCAAGGTTGGCAGGTGTGGTACAGAAGCACCCATCTTGGTGACAACCAGACAACAGGCTGACGCTAAAACCAAATCAGCATGTTGTCACCATGATCTCAACACTGACAAGAACTGTTTTTAATTAGGTAAATAATTTTAATTATTTGGTAATAAAGTTTCGGAGATTTTAGTGGAAATGGGCTTAACTTGTCATTTTAAGTCAAATAAATAATAAATATGTACTTATAGTTTGGTTAGGGTATGACTACATTTGGCCTTAACATTACATACAATGCCTAGTACTATACAAGGTAGCTTCCTACCGTCTGCAGTCCGTTCTGTTCATTTGGTGTGAGCACATCAGGCAGAATGAAAAGCTCCGCTGTGGTTGGAAGTCCGGGATACAAAGAAACCAGCAGCTGATTGGCAGGAACACCAGAAACCTAAGGACAAAAAACGATATAATAAACATTTATGGAAATGAGGATAAGTGAGAAATTTGGGTTTTGACAACCACTTTCCCAGAGGATGTTACCTACTGGGCTCGACACGGCTCTACGCACTATTGACTTTAAAACATTACAAGGTATTACAAGGTACTTTGAGAACGGCTGAGCAAATACAATGTGATTGATGTAAACATTCATTGCTGCATCATTTGAGGACACGTGGCTAGAAATGATCTGATTGGTGACATCCGTTTCAGCAGTGTGCGCACCAGCAGTGACTTTCAATTCCTCCGACTTTGTCCAATGAGCTGAATTCTTGTACGTAAGTATTCTGCTTCCCAAAACAATATATTGCACATCTGTCAGTTTTTTTTTAGAAACTGACATACAGTATATAATGTGACTGAAACATACACATCTTACTGTAAGCGGCTTCACTGGTACTATGATATTTGGTTATTTTCTGCACACAATGTTACTAGTTGATTCATGATATTCTGTTCCAAGCATTATAGCGTTACCTTAGTTCTTACCTGGGGTGCTGGAACAGTGTAACGCCCTCCTTGGTGGGCAAGGAATTGCAATATTGGTTATTATGGATCGTAAAGATATGATATCATAATAAAAATATTACATAATAAATAACCAGGCTAGAATCAGAAGAGCTATATTTGTCTCTCCAGAGGAAGATGGACTCCAGTTTAAAACACAACTAGGCAGTGTTGTGGTGCAGCAGAATGTGCTGTATTAGGATATTTACAATGGAAGGGAAAAACGAGTGTCCAATATATATCAGTCCAGGGTGTGTCAACAGTCCAGGTTATTAGGGGGTTGTAGGCGGACAGATTGGGTGTTCTGTGGGCCAAGCAGTCCACCCTGCCTCCTACCGCACCGTAGAAGGTAGAAGTGGAAAGGGTTCTTAAACTCTGGGCCTCGGGCAGCTCGCCATCGCTCGATCTATTGGTTGATTGGAAGGTTTGAAGACTAATGGTTCAGTACATCAATATGCAAAAATAAAAAGTGCAGTGATAATTCACAATCAAGCTGTTAGCATTGAACTGTTCGATACAGAAGTTACATAAGCTTGTAAACATTCATTGGGCTCATCGTAAGCTCATGTAAACAACCAAACAATAGATCTGGACAAATGCGTGTATCGTTTGTTTGTCTATATGTGCCCTGCGATTGACTGGCGACCAGTCCAGGGTGCTGTCCAAGTCCAACTCAGCTGGGATAGGGTCCAGCATACACGCGATCCTAATGACGATAAGCGGCATAGAAAATGAATGAATGAATGAGATGCGTGTAGCACCCGCGCTAAAACTATTTGTCCTGAGTCCCGTTTCCAACGCGGTGGCGCTACATAGCGGCTACCGGCTATTAGCATGCTAACAACAAACGGACACACTCACCAGTTCCTGATTAATCAAATGACCGGGTCAGTGTATCCCGTAACGAGTAGGGGCACGTATGAGTTGGGAGGCATATCAGTCAATATCAAAGCATTAGACGGAACAAACCGGGAAATATCAGGCAGATTATCGCATACCCGTTTTGCTGCTCTGCGTTAGCTTCCCCACACGAACACGCTCAACTCAGTATGGCCCTATGATCATTATAAAAGGACGTTACGCAGCTCCCGAAGTCTCCATGGAGTGGCCCAAGTAATGCAATACTTGACACTAAATGTATTTTTAATAGGACAGGCGCAAAGACACAGAAAAATCAAACATAAATTCCCCCGGGTTACAAGAGCAGAACTCTTTACAACAGGGGTCTCAAACTTGCGGGCAATCTGGTGTGGCCCCCATCTTTATATAAAAAAGGAATGTGATGCGGCCCCCACGTGCAAGTGAAGAAAAGGCAAGTATTTATTTATGTGCAAAGTAGGATTGAAGTATTCAACGGAATCGCGGGATGTCAATACTCAACATGACCGTCTCACTCAGGGTGTACTAAAGTGACATTTAAACTGACACAGGGGCGTGACATCGACTGGACTTGATGCAACATTTTTCAATAAGTGAAAGTTAACGCAGTGTTACCATGGAGATTTTTCTTTGGTGCCTGGCTGGGTAAGCGTGGACATTCGTCCCAGCTCGCTGTTCACGTCCTAAAAAGTGTTTAAAGTTGCTGCCCAGTTTGACATTATACGACGTGTGTAGGTTATCTTTCTCTCCAAATAAATCACAGTGATGCGTGCGCGGCGATATAAAAGAAGCGCAGGGAACCCGATGGTGTGGTTTGCCATCAGAGGCCAGTCGGATCTGGGCTTTCAGGGGTGGGGTAATCGGGCTGAGCATTCCCAGGCCAACTGAAAGACATAGTCTATCCAGCGTGTCCTGGGTCTTTTCCGAGCCCTCCTACTGGTTGGACGTGCCCTACACACCTCCCCAGGGAGGCGTTTGGGAGGCTCCTCTTTGGGAGGCGTTTGGGAGGCTCCTCTCTCCTCTGGCTCCTCTCAATGCGGAGGAGCAGCGGTTGTACTCCGAGTCTCTCCCGGATGACAGTGCTTCTCACCTTATCTCTAAGGGAGAGCCCAGCCACCCTGCGGAGAAAACTCATTTTGTTTGCTTGTACCCGCGATCTTGTCCTTTCGGTCACTACTCAAAGCTCATGACCATGGGTGAGGGTAGATCGACCGGTAAATTGAGAGCTTTACCTTTCGGTTCAGCTCTCTCTTCACCACAACAGACCGATGCAGAGTCCGCATCACTGCAGACGCCGCACCAATCCGCCTATCCATTTCATGTTCCATCCTTCCCTCACTTGTGAACAAGACCCCGAGGTATTTAAACTCCTCCACTTGAGGCGGGACCTCATCACCGACCTGGAGATGGCACTCCACCCTTTTCCGGGCAAGAAAAATGGACTCAGATTTTGAGATGCTGCTTCTCATCCCAGCCGCTTCACACTCAGCTGCAAACCGATCCAGTGAGAGTTGAAAGTCACGGCTGAATGAAGCCAGCAGGACCACATCATCTGCAAATAGCAGAGACCGAATCCTGTGGCCACCAAACTGAAACCCCTCAATGCCCTGGGTGCGCCTACAAATTCTGTCAATGAAAGTAATGAACAGAATCGGTGACAAAGGGCAGCCCTGGCGGAGTCCAACCCTCACTGGAAACGAGTGCGACTTATTGCCGGCAATGCGAACAAAACTCTGACACCGGTCATAGGGGGAACGAACCGCCTGGATTTGGTGGTATGATACCCCATATTCCCGGAGCACTCCCCACAGAATTCCCCAAGGAACACGGTCTAATGCCTT
This sequence comes from Oostethus manadensis, assembly GCA_024372805.1. Taxonomy (NCBI): domain Eukaryota; kingdom Metazoa; phylum Chordata; class Actinopteri; order Syngnathiformes; family Syngnathidae; genus Oostethus; species Oostethus manadensis. The sequence goes on from QODF01000165.1 coordinate 1,857,251, forward strand.
CTCCAAGTCCACAAAACACATGTAGACTGGTGGGGCAAACTCCCATGCACACTCAAGGACCCTGCTGAGAGTATAGAGCTGGTCCACAGTTTTACGACCAGGACAAAACCCACACTGTTCTTCCTGAATCCGAGATACTCCTCTTCAGAACCCTTGTATAGACCTTACCGGGAAGGCTGAGGAGTGTGATCCCACGATAGTTAGAACATACTGCCAAGGCCTCCGCCTCCGGCCGCCACCCAGCTCACTTAGCACCTGACCCCTTTGGCCCCTCCTGCGAGTGGTGAGCTCATGGGAGGGGGGACCCACGTTACCTTTTCGGGCTGTGCCCAACCTGGCCCCATGGGTGCAGGCCCGGCCACCAAACCGCTCACCATCGTGCCCCACCTCCAGTCCTGGCTCCACAGGGGGACCCCGGTGACCCGCGTCCGGGCGAGGGAAAACGAAGTCCAATGTTTTTAATCATCATCAGGGTCTTTTGAGCCACTCTCTGTCTGGTCCCTCCCCTAGGACCTGTTAGGGTGACCCTACCAGGGTCATGACAGCACCCGATAACTTAGCTTCTAAGATCATTGTGACATGCAAACTCCTCCACCACGATAAGGTGCTGGCTCAGGGGAGGAGTAAAACTGAAATGTTTTACTATTTAAATTATTATTAGTTCTTAATTTTTTTATGTATTTGTTCATTGATTGATTGTTTTATTAGTAGTTTTGTAGAGAATAAAGTTATGCAGTTAATAGTACAGTATGCTACATACAAACTGACAACCAAAGAAGGGATGTGCCCGAGGAAGGTTTAACCTTGTTTACACCAGGCTCCTTGCTCCCTTTATTTTGTGTTTGTTTATTTATTTGTTGATTGAGAATTGTATTAGTAGTTTTGCACACAACTTGATTAAACCAGTGTCCTTGTCTATCTTAATTTGTGTTAAAAATTAAACATTTGAGAAGACGGGATTTTAAAAAAAATTAATAAATTGTGCGTGTGTGCAGCCTCAGCCAGACTCCGCCTCATGCGGCCTCAAGGTAAATTGAGTTTACCTTGAGGAGAGACCCCTGCTTTAAAGCATGTTTTTTTCTATGTCTTGGTGTGTAGGAACATATTCCTTTTCAATGAAGTTTGCACTCCACACATGAAGTTGTTTCATCATGGCTTTACACTTTACAGCAAACATGGCGAGAAGCAATGTCCGTGACAGAAAAATGATGGAATATATCGATTGGGTCATTCTATTGTTAGAGCCCAGATGATTACAAGTGCGCGTCATTGTTGTAGATTTGTTTTTGTGACAATACCGCTCAAGCCTAGCTCTCAGGATAACTCTCCCTGCATCGCATGGTCGTCATGGTCGCATGTAAACACTGTAAAACACATACCCAGGAGGCAGCGTGCAGCGATACCAACGGAAACAAAATAACACCAATATATTGTGAGGTCTGCCTTTTCCGGGAAAAACAATTTTAAAATGCAAATGTATTACTCTGTAAAACGCATATTGTTTTGAGAAGCAAAACACTTTGCTTAAGTGACCCCACCAACCTGTCGCAGCTACTTTCCTCAACACCGAAAAATGCCCAGAAATATTGCTGATAGCGATGTCATACAACTTCATGTCAAAAAACCCAAACTATCACTTTAAGCCTCTTTTGCTGCTACTTTGGCGGTTATACTTAGTCACTGTTCCTTCGGAAGACCCCTTTGCGATCAAGCTTCAACTTCCTGGGAGATTGCTTGAGATGTTTCTTCTATACTTCCACATAATGTTCTCGTCTCATGATGCCTTTTATTTTATCAAGTGCACGAGTTCCTCCTGCAGCACACAACATGAAGTTGCCACCCCCATACTTGACGGTTGAGGTGGTGTTCTCAGGTTTACAAGCCTGCTCCTTTTTCCTCCAAATGTAACAACGGTCATTATGACCAAACTGTTCCACTTTAGTTTGATCATACCACAGGGAGTGTCTCCAACAATTAGAATCTTTATCCCTGTGTACGTTTGCAAAGTGTAATCTGGCCTTTTTTGCTGCTTTGGGATTATGGCTTCTTCTTGGCAGAGATGCTTTTTAGCCCTTGTCAGTACAAGACTCGTTTGACTGTGGATAAAAATCACAAGGTCGCACATTTAGGACCAAAATATATTCATCTCAGAAACACGGGAACCGTCTCCTTTTTGAGAGGTATAATGGCTGAACATTCCTGTGTTGTTTACACTTGCGGGTGTTTGAACAGATGAATGTGGCACCTTCAAGCATCTAGAAATTGCACCTACGAATGAAACAGACTTGTGGAGCTCCACAGTTCTTTCCCTGATATCTTGGATGATTTTTTATTTTTATTTTCCCAGGATATCAAAGAAGGAAACTGTGTTTGAATGGTGGCCTTGGATGCACAGATGTGCCTCCAACTAACGCAAGTGTTGTCAGTTAAACTAAGCTTCCAACTGGGCCTGTCACGATAACAAACTTTGCTGGATGATAATTGTCCTACACATTATTGCAGATGAACGATATCTTTGTCAACATTATTTGGAGACAATTTTTTCCATGAATGTAATGATAATATATGGCATAATATAATGCAAGTACACCAAATTAACAGCAATAAACCCTAATTTCTATAGAGGACTCTAAACAAACAAAATAATAAATTTACCAAAGACAAAAAAACCCAATGAAAATAAAATGGATTCTTGTCTCTTTTAGCAAAAATTGTACTTTCATTTCCAAAATCAATAAAACAAAGACCCTGTTTCTGTTAAGAAAAAACACACGCGCGTGTAACACAAGTGAGTGCACACTCGCTAATGCCCCGCTTCTCCCCAATGCCCCGTTTCTCCCCACAGGGACTAACTGACTGACAGGAGGGTTCACTCACTCTGTTTATTCTGCTATAAAACCAACACGCCCAGGTGTTGAGACAGATGCACAGAGTGAACCTTCTCGTCATCCAGCCTGTCCGGTAGAGAGAGGGGAGGAAAACAAAATATATCAAGGCCAGCAAAATTATCATTTTTTGTTTTTGTTGCGCGGTTGATTGATTTATTGATTATCGTGACCGGCCTACTTCCCACGCCATGTCATCATCACGTGGGCCCCACACTGTACAAATACACACTCAACTTTGTGTATGCAAACTTTTGAAGTACTGAAAAACTTCCTGAAATCTTCTCTCCCACATACGTGTAAATACTAATACTTTTGGCAATCTTACCTAACCTAAAACAGTAAAAAAAAAGTTTGTGTTTTCACAGTGCATGTCAATTTCTGGTTTCCACACTCTCCACTTAAATGCAGCGGCTCTTAGTCTCCTCTCGGGGGGAAAAAAGTCTCCCTTTACCGCATAAGTTCATTCAAGACACATTCTTCACACTCATTTGTTAGTTTTTTGCACTTTCAAGTAGAAAAGCAGCAAGTGTAGCATGTACTTAACTTTCCAAGTGAGTCCAACGGCAAACACTTTAACAGCCATTGAAATGTAACCAATGTCAGCACCACATAAAGTCAGAAAAAAAATGACAAGCTCTCAGTCACGGCCCATAAAACATCACGACCGCTGTATCGGCGGTGCACACGGGTATAAAACAATAATGACCCAGAGAGCCGGCGGTGGTCCGTGTGTTGCGGTTGGGAGTTGACGTACCTGTGACAGAGTTGTCTGCACCACGCGGCCTATGTCCTCCCGCCACTCCGGGATGTCAGGATTGTGCTCGTCAAGCGTCGGGGAGAATGACAGCAGCAGCGACCTGAAGAACTCTGGCAAACAAAAACAAGCATTGAATATTATTGCTGTTTCCAGAACTCATTTTCCATTCATGTGATGCACAGCCTGGACATTTTTTAATTGGAGTCAGGATTTGGTGTTTGCTTGCTTTGACATTTCATCCAACTAGCAGAGACGACATGTTCCATATTCATGTTACCAATTAAAGTGACACACTAACCTTTTACTGTTAGGACTCTGGAGTCCTGCATCACAGTGCTCCCAGAAGCCACCTGGACCGTGACCTTGTTTGTTCCCTCTTTCTGAAACGTGTAGGAGATACTCCCCTCCAGTGTTATGATTGGCTGCATCAGAAAAAAGGCAAGACAATAATGCATGCTAGAAAAAGACCCTAAATTACGGGGTCCCAAACTTGACCTTACAGTATATTGTGGCCTACTTGACATCACAGATTAGCACAAGTGCAGCCAGCAAGGCACAGGCACTTCCTAGGGCAAGCAATAGCAACACCGAACTCATGGTGAGCTTGTCACACAGTGAAATGAACAAGGGGGTCACTAGACAGCACACTAACTACGATCACGGGGCCAACACAAAAGCCAATATGGCACGCTCTCCCGGTGGCGGCACAACCACTTCAGCAAGCGCTTGAAGCATCAAAGGAACACTGTAAAAAAGAAAAAAACCTGCAGATTTTACGGCACAAAACCGGCAGCAGAGTTGCCAGAATTTTACCGTTAAAAAAACAATGGTACCACTTTTCCATTCACAGAAATACACTTTAGCAAAAGCTCTAGTTTGCATGGTAGTGACATTTCTGTAATTTCCGGTATAAGATGTTGCCGCACCCACTAAGTCTAGAGAGAAAAACATATTTGTAGTCGCAGCAGACTACTTAACATATTGCAACACACACAAGTCAGGCAGCTTTTCACTTGGCAGGAGCCAATCAAAACCTGTGAGAAAAACTATTTTAACTTCTTCCCATAAAGCATTATGCCGAGCAGAGCGAGAGAGAGCTCACGAGCTTTATGGTTTTTCACCCAAAATTGCCTCTTTAAGTTTATGTTGACTTATTGTCACTTCACCAGTGCGGTATTGCATTTTCTACAAGAAAAATATGCAAAAATTACTGTATTTGCAAGGAACTGATTTGGAGTTTTTTAATAAATAAAAAATCCATTGTTTTTTAGTTTAGACTCATTTTCTGCCATTGTTTGACAGTACTGTATTTAATCGTAAACCACAAACGGCGGTAGTAGAGTAGTATTCCACACAGGCCTTTAGGTGTCAGTAATGTTACAGTTATGAAATAATCGCCACCAGGAAGTATGCTGGCAACGCTAGTGTGTGAGTATTGGCTTTTCTAGTATTATGTCTGCCATGTTGGGTCATAAAAGTCAAAAGGTGAATATCGTGGTGTTATTCATGTCTACAGGGCTGTAGTTATGGTAAAAATTGCTCTTAACAAGTTTTTTATACTATGAAAAATTCTATCTATTAATATCGAACCCTACTTTTCAGAAATTATCTTACCGCGCTTGAGTCTCGAACCAATTATCCACCATAAACGATGGACGACAGAATCGATATTTTGTACTCACCATTTTGTGAGTAATTGAGACGTGAATAATTGCTTTACATTTTCCTTTTTATTATTACATCTTTACACATTATTATTCATACATTATTATCGACTAAGAGTAATAATGGTAACAATACCTATGTTTTTGATTTTTTTTAATCAGTCCAAAAATATGTACATTTGCAAAAAGTTACTGTTTTGCAATAAATTGATGTATGGTTTTTCAATGTAAGAAAAACTATTTCAGACTGTTTTTTACTTTACGGTCATTTACAGGAGGAGGAACCCCTCACTTCTGAGCTGTTGGCAATCCACCAGAAGAAGGTCAACGTCCTGATGTGACTCGGCCAAACCACTGCAGTGAAGTTGGTCTCCTTCCCCCTGACGGCCACAATCGGAGCAGAGAGGTAAACACGCTCCACTGGACCTGCGGCAGGAACACACACATGCTAATTTGTCAGTGCAAACGCTGACTATTGTGTAAATCTCATTGCAGCAGTGCATTCTGGCTCTTATCCTCATTAGTTGCCTGCACCCCCCCACACACACAAATATGTCAACGAGCCGGCGTACTGGTGATGTGCAAGAAGAGCGTGCAGCTGTCAGATCCTTGACTGTTCTCAGCCGAGGCGGTCACGCGGTAAATCCCGGTCGCTCTGTAGATGTGCTGGATGCCGTCATCGGCGCGGCTCAGGTTGGAGTAAGTGATCCGGATGCCGTCCCCGAAGTCCAGCTGGATGCTGGTCCTCAGCGAGTCTCCCTGCGGACGGGAGAGGGGAAAAACAACAACACCTGTCACAATGGCTCAAGCTTGTAATAGGAGGCGTCCGTTGCTAAAGTGCTGGTTCCGAGCGGCGCTATAAGGTGTGTCACAAATGTTTTGGAGCTGCTCACCAATGGAAGATGACAGGCAATCCGCTGAGAAAGTAAAAGAAAACTACAAACGCTAACACGTGTCTCTGTGTGTCTTTCCCCACAAATACAGAAGTATTTCCCCTTCAAATGAGTAAGTAATGATATTCCCTTAAAATAAAAATAAATACACAAAATTCAACAGCGGCTTCTCCTCTCGAGGCGGTGTCCTAGTTACTCGGGAAAATTTGCACAGCTCCCCGTCAACAGAGTTCCTCGGGACTCTCGTTGGTAACATTTTCAGATCGAACACAAACATGCTAAAAAAATTTGTATATATCGCATTTTTTCGCTGCTCCGCTGGAAGAAAAACCTCCTAATCAAATAAAAATCCAAAAGCTGGATACTGTGGGAGGTAAGAACTTGCCATGCCTGCATTGCTATGCGCATCCGTTGCTTTTCCACTTGAGATCTGCAGGAACACTTGCTAACAACGCTACTAACAACAACCATTGTTGTTATTGTTGTTATTACTAGAACAATGGCAGTACTGTTGCGTTGTTTTATCCCTGTTGATTGGATAACATCCCAACAATAACGGAAACAAATACAGCAATGTTTGCTTTTTTTTTTTAATGGTGATTGCATTTCACTTTTGGCAATGATAATAAAAGCTGTACTCTACAATGAAACATACCACTACTAGGAATGTGCCCATCCACATTTTTTGGCTTCCGATCTGATTTTTTATAGTCTGATCAGATCCGATTCTTTTTTTCTTGTTTTTTTTAAGTAATTATCTTTTGTTACAAACATGACTTTGTGGATTTGAATATACCTACTGCACCATATGGGCATGTAAGTACATATGTAGGCACAGAACCATGCCACATTATATTCCTGCAGCAAGGCATGCCGGGTAGCTTGTGGTGCTCTCGCTCCCAACAGTTTGGAGTGTTTGGTGCCCTTTTGCTTGACTGCAAAATATGCGGAGGAGGTCGTCGAGGAAGTAAACAAGGAGGGACAATACAATACTCTTGGTATCCAATGTTTTATTGTTCATAGCTGATATTGTTTTAGACAGTGGATTACCCAGCATACCCTGTGGGCACTCATTAACAGTTAACTTACGTGTTCTGTTTAGGTCTTAGTTGTTGTTTATCACCCACGTACTAGTAGTAGTAGTAGTATAAAGGGTAGTATATATACTATTAGTATACTACTAGTATATAGGGACGGCCCCTCTGCCAAATTTTATAACCCAATGTGGTCCGTGAGTCAAAACGTTTCCCCACCCCTCTGTTAGAGCAAGCGTTTGGAGTCAAGTGCGTAGAATAAGAATGCTCTGTGCTGACATGCAAATAAATGGCCAACTGAATTACAGCCATCCTGAAGTGGAATTATTCAGTCGCCATTCCAATACTGTACTTTTAGGGCAGGACTTATCATTTGATATGTTTATACATGAATTTGTGGTGTGAAATATATGCTTGTAAAATATATGACCTTTTTTTGAAAAAGCAATAGTCATTTTTTGACGATCCTTACTAACAACCAGTGGTTAGAGCGGCACTTCCCGTGTGAGCTCCCGGTACCATGACAGAGGAGTACGGGCAAGGCGAGCGAAATCTACCTCTGTAACTACGTAGCCAAATTTCCAGCATCCAACGTGAAACTAACTTCACCACAGTACCCCTTGGACGCCTTTGAGGCGCATTTACCGCACCTACCATGTTGGCATGTGCCCCAGAGGTACGGCAACCAGACGAGGCCGATCTCGTGGCGGAAGCCGGTCTTATCTGATCTTGAAAATACAGCGGATCAGCAGCCGATCCCGACCCTGAAGATGGGACCGGGACATCCCTAACCTCTACTACTACTAATAATGTGAAAAACAATGCCGGAAGGATCTCGCGTATGAAGCAGAAAGACGGAATGTCTCCATGCCGGTACATGTGCGGGTATGGTTAGTTATGTCTCATCAATCCACGGCGACCTTCACTGAGATAATTACTACAAGTTGCGCTTGCTCTCATTTACAACCATCGTGTATTTTCTTCAGGCATTTCTATCTTTTTCATCTCCTGCCAGGATGCGTAAACGTGAAGGACTTAATCTTCTGTAGGTGCGCGTCTCACAGGTGGATAGGAATAAAAAGGACTCAGAAGAGCAAGCTGTAATCCGCGTACCTTTCCCATGCATGTTTTTACTTTATGATTGAATAGTTCTGAAAAGTTCTGTTCCTTTCGGGTGCCTTCTAGCAAGTGTGAGGCTGCTCAGATTTGACCTGATTAACTCCAACATCATCATCCCCAGCTAGACTGCGCATAGCGGTAATTGGCGATGCTAATCGGAGATCCTAATTAGCTACCATGTGGTAATTACAACTTGTCAGCATGCCTGACTAGCATTAGGCAGCACGCCCGGCTTGGACCCATGCTGCTGGCCTGTAATGCACTCCAAATTGGCTGGGCGGAGGACTTACTTCTTCAAGGTGGACCATGAACGTCACGTTGCTTCCTGCGGGAGCACTCAGCTCGCCGCCGCCGCCTGTGGTCAAGCGGAGGCCTCTGGGTGGTCTGGGACGGCATGGCTGTCGTCTCGGCGAGTACACGTTCCGCCCGGACTCTTTGCAGTTATTGGATAGAACCTTACGATACCTTTTTGAAGCAAACATTGCAAAACTTAGAAACACGTTCTGACAAAGTTGAACGGAAAGGGAAGGATGTTGATTTACCTTTGAACCCAAATCCTTTTTCTGGTGGAGACTCCCCAGAGACTTCCCGACTTCTCAAAGTTTTGGGACTCTCAACCAGAAATGTTGAATTTCTCAGAACAAATCAAAGCCGTTTTTCAAAAGACCGACTGTATCTAGGCTGTTGTCGTATTTCACTGTTGGCAGTTGGTGTTAGAATGCACTCCCAGCAATAGAACTGGGAATCTCTGGGTACCTCACAATACGATACCATCTGCGAGACGTGGCTCAAGATAAGGGTAATGGGGTTAAAGGATTTTTGCAGCCTTCCATTGGGATAGGCTCCAGCTTACTCAGGACTCTAGTGAGGACAAACGGTATAGAAAATGGACGGATATTTTGCAGAATATTTGTAGTGGAATTTAACCAACAATGGTGAAAAAACAATTTTTTTTTGTGTGTGATTTTTATTTCAGTGACACTATTTTAAACTCATTCCGAAAACACAACTCCCCGTGTCTACGGTGGCTGAGAGGTGCAAAAGCAAAACAAATTACAATTACACCACACAGATGGAGATGTGCCAAATCCCAGAGTTACAGGAAGTGATAATAGAAGGACCAATCAGCTCCGTAGAATTGGTACACGCCTTTTCCATCTATGTTGGCGTTTCACGCTCCAATGAAACCTGAACTATGAGTTGCTGTACTGTTTTCTAAGGCACAGTACTTCATGATGATGAAACCATTCTTTTGTGGACTTTTTCACATCTACTCTTTAATGCTTTGGTCGTTGTTTTTGGCTTTTTGAGCCAGTTGTTGTCTGTATGTGCATTTTGACTGCTCTTTTCTGTGTTTTTTATGTGGCCCATATAAACAATCCGTAAACAATCAATCAGTGCAGTAGAAGTGCGCCACCTGCTGACCAAGGCTGAACAGGTAATTACTTCCACATTAGTATGACGGATATGTAATACAAAAATAAATAAATAAGGGGCCAACTATTTTACAGCAATTTCTGTAACTCTGGGATTATGTGTGGTGTTATTGTAATTTGTTTTTCTTTTTGTTCAAGTGCTTAGCACTTCTCGGCCACCGCACGTGTCTCACAAGTAGACTCTGTCTATTCAGTAGAAGCATAACAAAAAAAAATAAGTTTGCGCAGCACGACAGTAGTTTAGCCAGATAACAGGATGATAACAAGGAAGGTTGTTTTGTGACAATTCATTCATTCATTTCCTATCCCGCTTATCCTCATTAGGGTGGCGGGTATGCTGGAGCCTATCCCAGCTGACTTTGGGCGGGAGGCGGGTACACCCTGGACTGGTCGCCAGCCAATCGCAGGACAGACAAACAAACATTCACACCCTTATGGACAATTTAGAGCGGCCAATGAAGCTAACATGCATGTTTTTGGAATGTGGGAGGAAACCGGAGTACCAGGAGAAAACCCACGCACACACGGGGGGAACATGCAAACTCCACACAGAGATGCCCAACGGAGATTAGAACCCACAACCTCCTGACTGTCAGCCCGACATACAACCCATTCATCCACCGTGCGGCTGTTTCGTGACAATATATACCGTATTTTTCGGACTATAAGCCCCTACTTTTTTCCTACATTTTGAACCCTGAGGCTTTGACGTGATGTGGTTAAAATAAAGACTTTTTTACGATCGCGTATTAGCGCCAGCCACATTAATAAAAAAAACAATTTAAACAATTTAAGATTCCGAGATTAAAAATGGTAATGTTACGAGATTCAAAGTAGTAAAATTACGAGAAAAAAACAAGACAAACTTTTATTTAGAATGAGACAGCAAAACGGAGCAGTTGGGCACAAACAGGTTACCTTGGGTTAGCATTATGATTAGCGTCATCTCAATGTTACCCTCACGTTCCCCGCCCCTTCACACAAGGCCCCCTTTTCATAGCAGTCTTAGGCAAGGAAGGAAGGAAGGAAACTTCCGTCTGCCTTCAGAAAAGCTTTTATTTATAATGGGACAGCAAAACAGAGCAGTTGGCCACAACCAGGTTAGTATAAAATAGGATTGTCTCACCGCTACGCTCTAAAATCTTCATCATTTTAATGCTTCATTTAACAGGCATTGCCCGAGACAGCTAAAAACACCGGGGGCTTGTGTGACTCTTGACTTGGGTCAGAGGTTAAATAACGACTTTTTTCTTGTAAAATTACGACTTTAAAGCTCGTAAATTTAAGACTTTAATACCTTAAATCTAAATGTACTATTTTAATTAGTTTAAATGTGCAACAGAAACTTGTTTAAACGTAATGCTTAAAACGCGCTAGTTTTCCATAATGCACTGTTATGTTTGAGCCATTTTACTGCCATGCTACATGCACTTTTTGGAAACAAGGTATATAAACAAACTTATCCCTTCTGTGTAAATACTATCTAATTTCACAACGTAGCGGTTTATATCCGCGGCATATAGTCCGGCTAATATATATTTTTTAAAAACCCAAACACATTTTTCAAAAAATAGTGGGAGCGGTTTATATTCCGGTGCTCTCTGTAGTCCGAAAAAGACGGTACATTAAACAAACATCGTGTTAATAACACAACAAAACGCTTTTTGAGCAAAATAAACATCTCTCCCAAGGAGCTCCTCCTGGATGATAAGCAGAATGGCAACTCGCTGAGGCGGATCCACTGTGTTGCCAACATGGAGATGACACCCAGTTTGTTTGTCAGCCCTTAATGGCACCACAAGGCTATCATTCCCCAGTCAGCATAACACACAAAGTGGGACAGAATAATATTGTTTTTGGACTAAATAATGGACTGAACACCGGGGGCCACTTACCCTGTGCTGTTGAGGAAGCTCTGTCCCGTGCTGCAGCTTTTAGACATGCTGTTTGGATTAAACCAAAAAGCCGGAGAGCACTTTCCATCCGAGCGGCGTTCCCAGCCGTAGTCACTGCAATGCCCCCCCCCCCCAACCCACCACCCCCCACCACAAAGCACTTTTGTGAACATTCACAAGGCAAATCAAATATAATGAACTCAATTAGGAAACTTTTTATAGCGGCGGCAGTGTTGGAGCCAGGCGGCATATTTTAACCATAAATAGCGACAAGATTGTCAGACATGCAGGATCAAAGAGAATTTTTGACAGACGCATAAAAGATATTTAAAATTAATTGACCGATTTATTATTAATTTGATTCTAATACGTTTTCTGACATTATGCAAATGAAGTGATGGAACGTTCTAAAGCTCTGACAGTCACACTGGCTGTAATGTTATACTGTATTAATGCATGCAAACCGGTTCTTCTGTCTTTAATTAGCGTCCACTCGATAACCCCGACTCTTTGCAAAACATGTCATGAAAGCAATTAGCCACGACTGTGAAAGAAACTCTTAACAGAGAGAAGTCCTCACCATTCAAAGTCGTAGGAGGTGCATTGGCACGGCTCGGAAGAATACAGTCTGGAATAGTCCTGGGCCAGCATGCAGCGGTTTCCGGGTCGGCGCTTCATATAGGTCTGCTTCTCACCCATCACACACAGCTCACCCTTAACATCAACAACAACAAAACGCACCAGGGGACTCATTTTCACTTGCGCTGTTGTGTTGACAGTGACAAAACAAAAACCGTCCGAAGGCATTGCTGTGTAGGTAGCCTGTCCACATACCAGATAGCGTTCTAGTGTTACTCTATTATCGATTCTCCGTCCTGATACTCTCGTTACCTTGTTGTGCAGGGACCACGTCTGATAATCTCCATCCATGCATCTCCTACTGAACAGGCCCTTGTAGTCTACCTTCATTAGCTGCCACTCCGACCGGTGGCTGAAGTGTCCAAAGAAACTGCAGGATGATGCACAAAATACCAATAATATTAATAATAATAGTCACATAAGAAGGTTTGTTATGTAGAGAAAGTGGTTCGCAAACTTTTCGCAGTGATGTACACACTTGGGATGCTTGACCTGAAGTCATGAAACTCCTAGTCCTGCACGCTTAAAAAACAAGCCTTTTATATGAATGAACTTGGAATATTGAACGTAATTCATTGATTCATTAATATTACAGTAATTAATCCATTTAATGGTAATTTAGGTTGACAATGTTTAATGAGCACTAATACACGGATAAGGAACCATCCTACACACCGTATCTTTTATAAATATTGAACAGTGTTTTGGTTAATTGATTTTGTAGTAATTCCGGGTCTAAATGTCAATAACGTTTGACATGAGCAAGTACCGTATTTTTCGGACTACAGAGCGCACTGGAATATAAACCGCAACCACTTTTTTGTTTAGAAAATGTGTTTTTTTGTTTTTTTTACACATATATCAGCCGCACTGGACCATATGGCGCGGATATATACGTTGTGAGATTAGATCACAAATATTTTCACTCTCGATATTGCTTTTCACCTCCATGATGAGGTTGTGAAAAATCAAAACTATTTTGCGTTCTTGCTGCGTTTTTTCTTCTAGCGCATCAAAAACTAGCGTCGTCTTCTTTTACACGCCGGAGGCATCTGCACATGCCCAAAACCCTAGTGCATTATGGGAAACGATCGTGTTTTAAACATTACGTTCCAACACGTTTTTGTTGCAGATTTAAACAAGTTAAAGTCAAGTTAAGTAAAGTTAAAGATTTAAAGTCGTAAATTTACGAGATTGAAAGTAGCAATTTTACGAGGAAATAAGTTGTAATTTAACCTTTGACCCATGTCAAGGGTCACACAAGCCGCCTGTGTTTAATAGCTGCCTCGGCCAATGCCTCTTAAATGAAGCAATTAAATCATCAAGGTTTTGAGAATGAAATTGCCGACAATAATGTTGAATATCTACGAGAAAAGATTGTCATATTACGTCAGCTGGGATAGGCTCCAGCATACCAGCATATATACATATATATGTAAATATATATCCTGTATGTATATATATGCATATGTATATATATATTTATATATATATGCATATGTGTATATTTATACACTTATGTATATATGCGTGTGTGTGTGTATACACACACACACACATATAGACACATGTACTGTATATACAGTATGTGTGTACATACTGTATATATGTACTGTATATACTGATACATGCAACATACAAAGTAAATGTGTAGTATTAGTCAAGTAATACTGTATAGTTTTAGTCGCAGGTGAATATGAGGTGTACTTGTTTACATGGCGCTAAGGTCAAACCCGTCCTGCGTGATATTTGCTTTATTCCTCCAGGACATTACATCCCGTTACTTACGTGATAATGTGATTGTCCGATTCAGACTCCATCAAGACTCCGTCCACGTAGAGAGGAGCCAGCGAGAAAGTGTGGCGGTCCCATTTCTTGCCTTCGTCCAGACTGATCCTTGGTGTTCAGCAAAAAGAGTGAACTATTTAGGAGTAGAGCATTAAGCAGCAAGAAAAATGGGGGCAAATGAAATATGATAAACCAGTTTTGCTTTAAAAAAACGAAGCACCTTGGATGCTGGTCAAGGTGAGAACAGATCAGGACAGCCAAACAAAAGGATAAGTGTTCCTCTGCCATGCAGGTAAATTGTTGAAAGTGACAAAGCAACCCAAAAGAGAGATATGACTCAGGTTCTAGCACTAGAAATAGATTTGGGCGGTGTGGAAATCACCTCTCTGGAAGCTTAATCATGATTGACAGTGGCCGGCGAGTGCGGGGACGTCCAAATAAGATAGCGTCACAAAGCTGCCACCGCAACATGATCGACCCAGGAGGCCATCGGCAGCCTCCTGTTTCTACCTTTTTGGACCCGGGATTTACATAAAAGCACTCAAAGCGTCACTTCCGAGCAAGAGCAGCGAGCTAAAACCGACTGCTCTCTGCAGGAAATGACCGTGACAGTTGAGCAGCAGCGGTGCTGAAACGTACTCGTCCCGCTTTAGCTAATAAAGGAAAATACGGGAAGGGCTCCTTTCAGCTTATACTTCCATGCCTAATGCCGAGCGGCTGTACGCACCACAAGTGTCGAACGGGAGCGGGCGCGTGCAACACTGCCAGCAAAGCACCTCCATTGTCAAGGAACCAGATGTTGTGCTCCTCATCAAATATCTACGCAAAAGAGGAAAGAACACACAACGCTTCAGCTAATGCACACCCGTTTTTAGTCTGGAAACAGGATTTTCTTTGTGTGCACGCCCACCTGTCTCCAGCTATTTCCCGCATCGGACGTTATAAACATTCCAAGGTTGGCCGAGGACAATTCCGTTCCAATATTCCCTGGTTGCAGAAGGAAAAAAAACAGATTAATTTCACTCGGGGTGTGTTTACATAGCGAGAAAGGACTTGGCTGACAGCAAAAGACATAATACACATAAATGCAACGTCGACTGCTAACAAATGGAATTATTTGGTGTATGCCCTCATTCCCAAACACAGGACGCATTAATGAATCAACTGCTGCTTAATATTCCCACCTGAGGTTTAGGCTTCAAGACGGAAAGAGGCAGGTGGGATATTTTTGTGTTTATTAGGTCAATATTCTAGAATGAAAATCTTTTTTTTTGGTTTTTGTTTTTTTTTACCCTAAACCTATGAGTTTTGTTGACTTCAAAAGTAAACATGCAAAAAATAATAATAATAATTTTTCAAACCTGGTGAGCGAGCTTCAGTTAAATGTTTAAAGGCAAAATCGACAGAATTTTAGTTACCGCGATGAACGAGGAAAAAAGGGTGAGCAGAGAACCCGAACAAAATACGCCCTGAAAATCAGTTTCTCGGGACGTGAGGAAGCCCCAGCTGCGGTATGTTCTCTTTGGATGGCTACACTTGGGACAAACCCTCTATAACCGGACTCGGGAACCATTTTGGCTAAGAGAGCCCCGAAAGACAAACATTTTATTTAAAATGTATTTCCGAGAAAGCTGCAGAATATTTGTTAACACTGAAAACAAAGAAATGTGTGCATTTTTTAGCAGGACCAACAAATTTAGAATATAATAGGGCTCTGAATTTAAAATGAAAGGAAAGGTGTACAAACTGTGGTGAGACCAGCAATGTTGTTTGGTTTAGAGACAGTGCCGCTGAGGAAAAGACAGGAGGCAGAGTTGGGGGTGGCAGAGAAGAAGATGCTGAGGGTTCTCTTTGGGTGTGACCAGGATGGACAGGATCAGGAATGAACACATCAGAGGGACAGCACATGTTAGAGGTTTTGGAAATAAAGTCAGAGAGGCCAGAATGAGATGGTTAGGACATGTCCAGAGGAGAGATAGTGAATATGTTGGTGGAAGGATGCTGAGTTTTGAAATGCCAGGCAGGAGGACTAGAGGAAGAACAAAAAGGAGGTTTATGGATGTAGTGAAAGAGAACATGAAGGTAGTTGGAGCAAGAGAAGAGGATACAGAAGACAGAGTTAGATGGAGGCAATTGATTCGCTGTGGCGACCCCTGAAGGGATAAGCACAAAGGAAAAGAAGAATAACATTGTTATTGTTTTACTGAAGCTAACCAATTGTAAATAAAATACTTCTTACCATTAATGTGACTTCTGGGGCTGCATGGTTTTGCACCGTACTGAGGCTAGATTACCCGTACTGCGCAGGCGAGCAAATCAAACTCTCCTTTTTACCCTACCTGTGACATCAACGGTCTGCCACTTCCCTTGAGCTCCCCTGAACTTGTAAACAAACATTCACTTTCTAACAAAGACATTTTGCGTGCTAGTTGTACCAAATGAGATGCGATGAAGGGGCAAAAAAAACATGGAGCGCACAAGAAAACCTTATCAGCCACCTGAAACGCCAGCATTGCGGCGTTTGAAAATTGCAAAAGGTTTGTTAGAGACCTTGCTCTGCTCGGAGCTTGTGCCTGAATACAGTGTGCCTTGCTGGGCCGCGCCGGGTGGCTCCTCCCTCTCTATACTCTGGTTCTCCTGATGGTAGTGGTAGTAATGTCATGACATTTAATAAGGACAAATCATCAGGTGCAATTGGTCAAATTTGAATTTTGTTCCAGTCCTTCCTACTTTCAGGTGTGCACATGAGTAGACAGAAAAAAAGTTATTTGTACCGTAACAATCTTGAGATGTACAAAGTTTATCTGCATTGGTATCGGTTTGAAAAAATAGAAGATATTGTGAATGACTGTTTTGGAAATGAAAAATTTCAATAAATGTATAGTATTTATTATGTAAATAAGATAGCTGTGAGGTTTACGTTCAAAAAGTTTGGTTGGCCCCGTGTTATTGAAGGGTAACGGTGGGTCTTGCAGCCAAAGCAGTTAAGATTAGTTTAGGACAGACCACATAAGATACGCCACATAGCGTGACTTCATCAGAATTGGAATTGCTACCTGTTGCCACAATGACTCCGGGTACGGACTTTTTGCTGGTGATGGGTCCGGAGGTGTAGGGATTCTCCGACATCTCCAGATGAAGATGCAGCGAACAAAAAGGCTGCCAATGAAAGGAATTGCGACACAAACAAACTGAGTGAATTACTGTACATCAATGACGCCGGGAACTAGAAGCTACCCTGCTTTCAAAATGCACAAGAGCTCATATTTCCACGGAGGAAACCAAAAACACACACGTTTGTTGCAATCCTCTTGTTTCACACAAAACAAGAACAGAATCGGACATGAAGGGCATTTAATTTTTATGTTTCTTTTTTCCTCAAAGCAAACGAGCGTGTAATTAAAGTCTCCCCGGATGCGGCAATAAAAACGCAAAAATCACTTTCACTCATCGTGCAAGATGTTGGGAGACATCAAGGCCGATGGGGTTAAGGCGGGGGAGGGGGGGGGGGGGGTCAGTGATGAGTATTGGGGTCATTTCTGCCACACGGTGAAATGCGGCTATATACGTTAGACGCAGCGCGCCGCAAAAGCATGCTGGATGACAGCCATAACGTGCACGCCCGTGCATTGTTTACAATTCCTGTATACTGCACATAACGTTAGCGACGTCTCAAAAGGGTTGTAACTCCTCTACTCGAGCTGCAGCACACAAAAAGGGGAACATTTGGACAAGATATGTTATTATTTTTCTTAAGGATTCACCACATGATGTCAAACCCCGTAGGTCCAAACTCCCTCAGTGAACTCTACACGTTAAAAGCATCAGCTGCTGGTCATTCAAGGAGGGGAAGCTCATTTTTGTCCGGTCTACATCATAAATGTCTTTATTTATTTATTTATAAATTCTACCCTCTGTTCCTAGTCGTTTTTTACAAGGTCGCTGGGGGTCGGTAAAAAATTCAAAACAGAATGAAAAACATGTAAAATGCTCGGGTGGAGGTTTACACTTCAAACTCACTGATTTGCTCATTTCACTGTCAATCAAAAAGGGATTTCACCTCAGACAGATCATCCAATCATCATGCAAGAGCCAAGGGTCCGGTCCAGCCCACTGGCTCACAGATCCCCAGAGATGCTGAGCATCCAACGGACGTGGTGTTCGTTACCTGTGTTTATTAGACGATTCTGAACAAAAGGTATTCTAGTGCTTATTTAGTCACAACACAACACAACATATTTCACCCCTTTTTTTGTTTTTAGACATTTTAGGGGAAGCTGAGCTTCTCTTGAAGTCTTAGAGCAATCGCCACCAACATTTCCAAGTACGCGTCCACCATTGTAACCCTAACCCCTAACCCCCCAACTACCTCTAGCCCTTAACCCCTAAACCCTTAACCCTTGTTGCTGTTGTGGAAGAGTAACACAGCAAGCTATCCATCCATTTTCTATACATATGGACACATTTCCAGGAAATTAAGCAGGGAAAATCTCCAGAAAATTCCAGAAAAATAAAAGGAACTGTGGAAAAAGTTAGCAGGCAACACTGGTTTAGCCCCGGCATGGAACTAATCCTGCACCAGCACCAAAGCTTGCTACAGTGGAAAAGGGGCATGACTGACTTGAAATTTCTCAATGTGCTATACCAAAACACCCACTGTGGCTTGAGATTGTTTAGCCAAATCACTGTCAACTTTACGACACACCTTTTATGGGACTGATGTTTGCAGGATTGGTTGAAAAACATGGTCGCCATCAAGCAAAACGTTTTTGCAGTGGCACTGCAGGACTGAGCAACTAACTGGCCACAAGTCATTCACTGTTTGTCTAATGATTACATCACTGGAGGATATTTGTATTACTGGGATGGGCTCCAGCATACCCACACCACCCTAGTGAGGATAACCGGTAAAGAGGTTATCATAGGGGGCGCCACCAAGGTCATTTACCTCAAACAGGTTCCAATCAGTGGTGTTTGCAAGGGAAGCTCAGCTTCCCCTAGAATGTCCAAAAACAAAATAAGTGGTGAAATATGTAGTGTTGTGTGTACATTTCATTGATTAAATATGCGCTAGAATACCTTTATCTTTTGTTCACACTCACAGGTAACGGACACCACTTCCTCCCTGCTCATCCCCGCAGCGTCATTTTTTTTTTGCTGAGTGTCTACTGGCTTGGATGGGGAAGCGTAGAGTGAGTTGTTCCACTGCGCAAAACTGCATGGTTATTGGATAAATGTTGGGCTTTGCCCCGCCCATCAGACACTGTGCGTCTCTGGAGGTCTATGAGGGAGTGATGATTGATGATTGTATGATCTGCCTGAGGCGGAATCCCGTTTTGATTGACAGTGAAATGAGTCAATCAGCATTTTCAGTTTTTTATTCCTTTGTTCTGAACTGATCCGGAGACTGTCTTGGGTTAAATCCACTCGGAACTAAGGGTAGAATTTACATATATATAAATAAATAAACACATTTATGATGTAGGCCAGAAAACAATGACAAAACTCCTTGACTGGCCAGCAGCCGCCACTGGTCCCAGTGACAACTATGGCTCGAACGTTACCTCTAGCGGGTTGCAATCATGACCCCGCTGTCAACATGCGCTCTTTAAAATATACTGAGCAAATAAGTAGAATATGGCAGCGTAATATAATTCAGCGCAATCTAACATTCATTAGCCTGGCGAGACTACATTTGGTGAAGTGAAGTGAAGTCACTCGGGTTAATGGAAAGTCTGCCCTCCGGAAAACCACACCTAATGACAGCGCGTGCCTTACACGGATAATAAAACTATTGCACCCGAGCATCCCTTTGGTCATTTAGGGAGGCTGGGAAGGCAGAGCCGAGCCGGGGAGCCGCTCTCTCCCTCGGCCTTGTGCAAATTTGGCCCGTAAATCAAAGAACCTCCAAAGCGCGGCTGATGAGGTTGAAACATTTGATGCATGATACGTGTCATAAACTTCATTTCCCTTGAATAAGAGCATCCATCGGCTCGCGGCCGGGCAGGCTCACCGTAACGCAGTGGATGTTATTCCCGGCCACGTCGGTGGCAGGAGCCGGCAGCAAAGCCCACGTTTGTCCTTTGTTGTAGGTGATGAACGTCTTGACGTGATGATCCACCAGCTTGTTGGCCAGATACATGCCGTTTATCCCCTCCACCTGCAGAACAGACGCAAGGAGAGGTTGGAGGTTTCTTTCCTTGCCTCTGTCGCCAAAGTGCTTGCTCTGTTCTAGCAATGTTCTAGCATTTTTGCAGCACACATTTCCTCAAAAACAACTGGCGGGTCAGCACCCAAAAATGGGTTAATCTGGGCAGAAAGCTTTACATTGATTTTTTTAAATTTAATTTAATACAAATATTAGCGATGTCTGACTTTTTTAATTTGAAGTTTAATTTTAATCATTATTCACATTTTTCC
Organism: Oostethus manadensis; assembly: GCA_024372805.1. NCBI lineage: Eukaryota > Metazoa > Chordata > Actinopteri > Syngnathiformes > Syngnathidae > Oostethus > Oostethus manadensis. Next base: position 1,877,784 of record QODF01000165.1, read on the forward strand.
ATAATACTTTTTAATATAGACTTTCTGCACAGTTAAAATGAAATATCGGATTTTGGGGTCTTATTTACACCAATTGTGATATTTAATTTTAATTTATGCATTATTTGTCATGTTCCCCCTCATTTCTTAAATAAAACTCATAAAAAATCTAAATATGCACTTTCGGCATATTTTGTTTATTGTTTCAATGGATGGCATTTAAAAATGTAAATCAAAATTACCTAAATAAAATTAATAAAAGTGTGTAATGTAGGAATATGTGGCTCCCAGGTAGAGAAGAACATCTGAAAACGCCTGATAGAGAAAATAAATGATTCAATCTTTTGCAGTATGTCCTTAAAAACAGCTGAACGCTCCTGTCGAATGGAAGATCTTTGACTAGCATTTGTGCAGTACGTTGTTAAAAACAACTGAGTGCTCCTGTCGTATAAAGGATCTTTGACTAGCATTTGTGCAGAACATTATTAAAAATCGCTCAACACTCCCGTCGTTTAGAGGATCTTTGACTATAGTGTAGAGGAACATGGTGTGGAGTAGAACTTATTTCCACGGAGGAAAGACTATAGATGTGGCTGTCCTGGCTGCTCAGTAAAATATGACAACAATAACAATGAAAGGAGGGGAAGTGAATCTTTTTACACTTTGTATGCCCGTCCCCTTCATCCCTTAACATTATGTCCTACTTTCTAAAGGTCCTTGGATGACTTGGAATGAATTCCTGTAGATCATGCAGATAAAAAAAAAACTACCTTGTAGAAGTCCACCAGTAGGTTACCAGTCGGTCCTCTGGCGGTTCTTAGGTTCTCCAGCGAAAGCGTGAAGTAGACCCCGGGCGAGTCAGAGATGTACAAGCTGTAAGTGTGGTTCTGGTTCCATTCCTGGACCGCGGCAAACACCTGCTTCTCATCTGTGCTGATGATGTGCATGTCCTACACGGAGAGACCAAGTTAGTTCCCACACTGATCTTCCTCAACCGTTTAACATTTTTCTGTGCATAAAACAGTCACTAGTGAATGAACACGATGCTTGTGGTGCTTACCTTTGGCAGGCAATATTTGGGTAACTGCATGCGTTTGAACGGTTCCCTCATGTAGGACACATAGTAGCTGGCTCGTCCGGACTTGGTTACCTTGGTAGTGAAAGACCAAGAAGCTTTGTCACTGTCCAAACAGACCAAGGAGATGATCTTTGCGTCACTTTATCACCGACACTTTGTCTGTACAATTTCATTCAAGATTTTTTTTAAAAATCAGACAAAGGGATGCTTGGAAGCGATTGTCGTTTCACCTTAAATTTCAAAGAAATCAAGTTGTATGGGTCAAAAAAAGGACAACCAGCTTCCCGGGATGTGTTGTGTTCAAATGCGGTGGGAAATGTGGGATTTTTCTGCATTGTGGAACGTTGAAAAACAGTTGCAAAAGTATGTTTTCAGTCTGAAAGACATCAGAGTGTGTTACAGCCAGCCTCTGAAGCATTATACTGGCAATAATTCCCGGGTGGAAGCCCAGTAGTGCGTAAAGGAAGTCCATTTGTCAGTGGGGACACTTCCATCGGTTTCCTGGCAGAAACTGTCAAATGCGACGCCCGAAAACAATGGGATGTTTTTGTTTTTTGGGGGTGGTTCAGGGAGATATTGTCAAGTGAAGTTCAGGAAGTGTGCGATCGAGACTTGACAGGTTGGAAGCGGCGGAAAACGCTCCTGAATGGGTAAATCGGACAAAGATGCGTTCGTCTGTGGAACACGCCAATAAAAACTCTGGTAGACGCTGTAGCGTTCTTAAACTTTTGACAGCAACTCCCTTCATATCTTCGCCGGAGAAGCCGACACGACACGAGCACGACTTTTGGTCTACCTCTCATACGCGATGTAGGTTGTCTGATAAAAATGAAATGGGCTGGGAGGTTTCCTTGAGACACGTGTGAGAGAGAATTTGCTGACATCCCAGATGCAAAACGAGAACGCCGAGTTGAAGGCGTCTCCTGAAGGAGGCGCGTTTATTCACAATTCATGACTGACTCTCCAGAAACCCTCCAAACGGTGTCAAGCACGCGGCTGAAACGCGAGCACAACAGAAAGGCTCATCATTACCTCAATTAGTAAAGCTAAGAGGCTCCGAAAACGATGTTGACTTTATCCACCAGGCGTCTGGAGGACCTTAATGCACTGGCACTTTCCCATCCGCTTAAACACGCGCCGCTTGCTTATTTTCTCATCAGGCAGAAGGATGGTGTTTGTCCCCCTACACACTACATTAGAGAACTAATGGAATAATCTATGGAAAATCAATGAGTTGCTTTTCTGAGGCCGCGTTTTTGAGGATGTTGCACTCGGCCGTTCCTCCTCTCCCGTGGGACTGTGGAGGTGTTGAGGACTGCTTATTTCGTTGTAGCCCCAATCGATAACCTCATTACTCTTTGTCAAGTTAAATCCAACAGCATCCCCCCCCCAGCAATGAAAGTCACCAGAAAGTCGTCGGTGGGTCTGGTGTTGTATCTCGGCCCGCCTCCGCCGCGCCTGCTCCATCTCATCTCGGTAAATGCAATTTGGGCATTTTATTGAATGACCATTTCTGAACCACACTGTCATATTTATTTACTTTTTTGGAGTGGGCGGGGGGGCTTAACATTGCAGACATGCCAATCTCATCTGCGATGGCGTGTGCAGAACGTCAAACCGGGTCAGGTCGTCTCTGCAACATTTCATTTTCAAAGATGATATGAGCGGATAAATCAATAAATGTACATGTATGCGTGTATACAGAGAGAGGGTATAAAGAGAAGAGGGTAATTTGTTTGGTATATTTAGCTTCAAAACTGCAGTGAGAGTAAAGCTATTTGTGCGCACTGTTGCCAACCTTTCAGTAAGAAAAGTAGCTATTGGCTGTACAGGAAGTCGCTAGGTAGTGTTAAGGGCTAACTTGCATATGATGTGCATACAATGTCGTGAGATAATCCACCTTATTTCACAAATAAAGAGTAGCAATAAACACGCCCTCCTATTTTATTCTGTTGTATTGTATGCTTTTTATATACAGCACAGTAAACACACACACCTATATATAAATACGTGTGTGTGTTTATTGTATGTATATGCATACTACAATTCATATAATTTTACAAGTATGAATCAATTAAATAAAAAATATAAAAAGAGTAAAAAAATATACAATATAAAATGGATATATCCAACTACATGAAAGCAAAAATATCAAATAAAAGAAAAGAATCCAAAAATATTATTGTATACAGTTAAAAACTAATAAGTTTTTATCAAATAAAATACAGTGACACATTTTTTATTAAAAATGAACCCTCAAATTGATTTCCAACTGGTGGATTTCGGCCCAAAACTGGGTCGCTGACAGCTAGTTATTAAAGAATAAAAATGCAAATATTCCACATGAAGCATTGAGTATATTTGATACTTTGTTCCCTTATTATTGGGGATTGTACAAAATGCTTGCTGGGAGACTTTTTTTTGTTTTTTCTGCCACAGCCAACTTAATACTTTGTTCTTTTTTAATTTGTGCAGTGGTTGCATCTTTTGTTTTTTTCCCTTTTCCACATGCAGTTGTCATGTTACCTCCTCACTTTAAAAAATGATGTCCTCCGAAATGCACATTATACATGATATACATACATACTGTATATAAATATGTTAGAGACTTGCAACAGCCATCCATCCATCCATTTTCCTCCGCTTATCCAGGTCCGGGTAGCGGGGGCAGCAGCTTCAGTAGGGAAATACAGACTTCCCGGTCCCCAGCGACCTCTTCCAGCTCCATCGGGAGGACACCAAGGCGTTCCCAGGCCAGCTGTGAGACATAGTCCCTCCAGCGTGTCCTAGGTCTTCCCGGGGGCCTTCTCCCGACTGGGCATGCCCGAAACACCTCACCAGGGAGGCGCCCGGGAGGCATCCGGACCAGATGCCCGAGCCACCTCAACTGGCTCCTCTCGATATGAAGGAGCAACGGCTCTACTCTGAGCTCCTCCCGGATGGCCAAGCATCAGGGAAACTTGCAACAGTTTCCCTGCCAAAGAGTTGCACTGGACTTTTTCATTACGTTTAGTGCAACATGCATGGCCGAATGTATCTGGGCTGCAGTGGCAAAATTGCTCAGCAGCAGAGGGAAATCAATGAAAGCGGGGCATTTGGAAAATGAAATTCCTATAATGGCCCTGACTACTGCTGTCTAATTGAAGTCAAAGACTGACGTGAAAGGCAATAAGGACGCCGAGCGTCGTATGCACGACTCATTTTCTACCTTCTTTCTCGGCTTAGAAAGGAATTCCTTTGTGGAAATATTGAGAGCACCTCGACATGACTGAGAGAAAACATAATCAAAACACACACTGGGGGACAGGTGTGTTTGAGGAAGCCATTAAGAGGATTTAGATGGAAAAACATGAATTGGTTAACAGAGAATAGAAAAAAAGCAAAGGTCACACCAGCAGCGGCAGCAGACCTTGTCTAAAAAAAAAAAAAAAAAAAAAAGATGATCTCCTCAAAAAGGACCAAGTGAAACTGAAATGCATACCTGAGTGAAAACATATTCATCCTGCACAACCAAGGAGTTGGTGTCCACGTATCCGGGGAAGAGGTGCTGTCTGTTGGCCTCCGTGCACCGCTGGGCTCTGCACTTCACATACTGAGCACCTGGGACGACGCCAAAGGAGATCAATCACAAGTCAATTACGGCCATTTAGCCGTGAGCGCAACCGGAGAAGTTATGCAAAATACACCGTCTGGGCTAAAAGTGCTTGTAGTTCAACACGGCTTCACACGGGAGCTGTGGATTGGGAGAGAAGTAACAGCCCAGGCTGACCTTGCTGACTCAGTCTACTGTAGACGTGAACTAAACTGGTCCTCCGAGGGCGCCACTAGGGCTCCCCCAAGAACCCCAAGGTCACATTGCGGCCCATGGACCACATCAGGCCCGCCAGCATCTTAATCCGGCCCACTGGGCATTTCCACACTTCTTTTTCTAAATCATTAACATGGAACCTGTACCCGCCAACTATTTTGTGTCACCAAAATAGTACAAAAAAGCCATCCAAACATCACAACTCAACGCACAAAGTCACCTATGCCAAAAAATAAACAACCCATTTCTTCTTGGTGCAAAGCATGCTGGGTAGCCCCGTGGCGCGTATTTTTGCTAGACTGCAAAATACGTTGAGGAAGTCGTCAGAGAAGTAAACAAGGAGTTACATACTCCTGATAGCCAATGTTTTTTTTTTAAATTCACAGTCCATGTGAATGCACAGTCCATGCCAGCAGTACTATTTTTTGTCATTATTACGAGAAAAGTTGAAAAAATGTAAAAAAAAAAAAAAACAGCAGAAATTGAAAATAATTCTGTAATTTTACCAATAAGAAAATCAAAATATTAAGAGAATAAAAGTCACAATTTTACCAGAATAAACTCATGAGTAAAAACAATGTCATTTTTGGTAGCATGGAGCTCATTTTTATTGTTATTATTTTTATTAAAGTAATCACTTGCTTAAGAATGCCGTCTTTTAGTTAGTTAGTAATCACTGTTGTGGCTCTTTGGAGTCCGAACACCGGAGTTAGTGACAGGCAGGCAGAGTAAAGAAATATGCAAGGCAGTACAGTAGATCTGAGAAGCGAGTGATCAAGCACTCTGGAATGGATTGGCCTGGTCTGTGTCAAGCTGTCGAACTGAAGCCTTTAAAGTTTTACCGATGAGTTTTGATTCTTGCAATTGTTTTTTGGGACCGGCTTTGAAAGGCGTTTATTGGCATATGCCCATCGGTGGTTGATCGATCAGACCATCCCTAGTGATTTTACTTTTTGCCTTTTTAAGGTTATGTTCACACTGCAGACCAATATCAATTTTTTTGCTCATATGCGACCTACATCGGATTTTTTCCAGGTCAGTGTGAACAACAATTCCCATTTTTCCAAATGCCACTCAGGTTTCATTGGTATGTGGATGTAAATGGGATATGTATGCCATGCAACTGCAGTGTGAACGCTCGGGTGGCATATATCCCACGTATACGCCACGGAAAGGCATAGTTTATCCTGCAAGACTTGGATAAATGTACTCAGCCACGTAGGCAAAATGATTTTTACGAGATGTTAGTGAAGCAGCTCTCGGCAACGTCTCACCACTCCACCCACACACACCTCGGAACAGACGTGGCCACAAGTTGCCTACAAACAACCTCCGTACCAAAATTCCTACCATCTTTCTTCCTCATCTTCTACACGGAATCATTTGCTGGAGAAAATATTGACATCCAATCCTTGAAATTGCCACAAACATGTTAAGGAGAGCGTGCCAGTAGTGTGCCGATCCATACTGAAACGTCTCCGATACCAGCTCTTCATGTGCTAAAGTCGATTCTGAAATCAAAACAGTGATACTTTTGATACTCCGGGTATATGATTTAGTACTTTGTTTTTTCTGATGCTGTGTGTTAGCTTGTGTATATTGTAAATCACCCCAATACCACAAAATACAAAACAATTTAATATAAATCACGAAATGACTACGATGTCTTGTATTCTATTATGCTATGATGTGAAATACTGTACGCCACCTTTTAATATTTACAGCACACATGAGATGAATTTGCACATTTTTGGTATGATACCATCGGGAATATTACCCAGTATCAATGCACAGAAAATAATTTCATCCCAAAAGAGGGGCGTTTCAAAAAAAGTTTGGGAACCACTGACTGGCCCAAGTGATGGTCAAAAGCTTGACTCCTGACGTCAACTCCCCCACAGCGATCTCCTACAGAACTTTCCTTACGATTGACATTTTTTACACATGACTGAGAAATAAGCAAAGAAAAAAGAATTTCCGTCCTACAGTATGTAACTAACTTATGTTTCTCAAAAGGCTGAGGACGTTTGTCCCTGCAACGGACTTATTTAGGTGCAAAGGTAGAGGTTCCACAGGTTCTAGAAGTGTTCGAGATGACGAGGGCGGGGCCCTGACATGTCTAGGGCAGGCCCCGCTTGTCAATGAAAAGCTCAGCACAATGAAAGATGGCGAGTGAGTCACTCCACAAACACATTAGAGCCACATGTGGATTGCGAGTCTCGGCCCAATGAAGAAAAATCTTGCGATTGCATCGACGCCAACATCAGAGTAGCGTGCATCTTCCAAGGCCGACACGCGGGGGACGCATTTCTCTCTCGCCATTTTCTCGGCTGCACCTATTCTACTCTACGGCACCTCAGAGACCAATCGGAGGAGCGGCGCGGGGCTCATCTTGCCCGCGACCTCGTCCTAAATGAGAGGCGAGGGGTTCTAGGATGCGGGCTCGGGCACTCACGGCCTTTTGCGATGCGCGTCTCCATGTGGACCACGTCCGGCTCCCTGTCCAGCCCCATTGCGGCCCTGAGAGGAAGGAGACAAGAGGGAGGGTTGTCACATCTGCAGTGTTAAAGTCTGCTCAGCTCGAAATGAGTGTGACGCCGCGAGCGGCCATTAAATGTCACTTCTAAGCGGCAGGAAGAGGAGAGGCGAACAAACGGCAGTTTAGATGAGCACCGTACGTAAAGGAGAGGCATTTGTGTTGTGCACAAATACAGGTGGCTGAACCTTCGGTTGTTCCAAGAAGACACGCTTTTCACCCCCATGGATAGAATTGTCCTCCAAACGGCGTCTTGTCATCTCAAGCCGCAGCAGCATTTGTGACACAACAAAAGGCTCGCATCGATATTCTTGTGTGCGAGCGGCAGAGATGACTAAATGACAGCGATAACAGAAACAGCATGTCATGTTTGCGCTGCAGAAGGGCGAGGAAAATATTCCTTCAAGTGGACGTGACGGGAATGAAACCCCGAAGACGTCCTTAAAATTCACTCTCACGCTCGCGGCAAAAAATGGCCGCTTCCCAGAAAATGCTGTGAGCATATTATATTTAATTTTTTTCACTTCTTCGCACTTCAAACAAGTCCGTGTTTTAGAATTATTTTTCCCAGAATATAAATATCCGTTCCTTTAAAGGGGACCCATTATACTCATTTTTGGGTTTTTGTATGAGGACCCCAGTCCAGGGTGTACCCCGCCACCTGCCCAAAGTCAGCTGGGATAGGCTCCAGCATACCTGCAACCCTAATGAGGATAAGAGGTATAGAAAATGGATGGATGGATGGATGACTACCCGCACAGAAAGCTTTTTCAATCTTCCAGACTTCGCTTCTCTTCCTGCAGTGTTTCCTTCGGTTTCCTGCCTCCCGCCCAAACGGTCTGTGTAATTCACTCCACCCCTCTTTCAGGTACGCCTCCCGCGTTCCCAAGAACTTCTGGATAGCTGCCGAACCTGCATTTCCTAATTGCGCCGATACGGGGGTTCATAGTAAACGGCGAGTTATCTTTCTAAAATGTCGGCTTTTAACAGCTATTAGCAGCCCCAGACATTGACTGACTTTTTGTGGGTGTCACGAGACACGAGTCACAGGACGAGATGATACACGAGAGTGGGTCTGCAAGATTTTAAAATTACTTTTAATAAAAGTACAATGAAAAAATATCAAAATGTATGACAATATTTTCTAATCTACCAATACAATTTCTAGGACCTTACACTCTTCTGCACTGTGTGTGTATGCCAGCGGCCCCGCTTCCACCCTCTGAGACAAAGAGAACGTATGAATGACAAGAGGGCTCACTCCATCCATGCCCTTGTTCTATGGAACAAACATGCCACGGTGCTGAAAGCAATGCACAGAGTGAACTCTCTTCCTGCCTGTTTGTAGACGACGGCCCTTATTGATTATTGAGTTTGTTTTCATTACTGACTATTATTATCCCAGGCCTATCTTGTCACGTTTTAATCTCGCGAGATCTTGGTGACTCGCCTATGAATTATTCTTTAGGGATTTTATACCTGACCAGTAGTCCCAGTAGGTTGAATAATTTGACAGTGTTTCATTGGAAGAACAGCAAAAGCAAACATTTTTACACAGCACCAATAAAGACACATAGATGTGATCCCATAAAACGGTAAGGGTGAGAATCTGTGCTGATGGCTTGGAATGGAGAAAAGGAGACAGAAAATCCAGTTATTCAGATAGAACTCTGAACGTAAAGGATTGCATTAAATTATGTGCGATCCAAAAATGTTTTTTGGTGTACTTTTTCATTGCAGACAGTTTTAAGCTACAGCGACGCCAATGCCATCATGTTTTTACCTCCAGCTACAGTATTCAGTCAACAAAGCCAAAATGAAATGTGTGTGTGTGTGACGATACCAGTAGAATCGTCCCAGCATCACGTTGTCGTGCACAAGCTGCCACTTCTTCCCAAAGTCCATTGAGCTGTACAGCTGCAAGGTAACAGGCGGGGTAATAACAGTAGGGGAGTAGATAACGAGCAAGCGTGGCGTCTGAAGCCAGTCAATGTCATTTCGGGAGCACATCTCTACTCATAAGCCCACCTTGCTGTCGTGGCTGTAGGCCAGGATCCAGTTCTCCTGTGCCGGGTGGAAGAGCAGGCTCAGGATGTTGAAGCTAATGGGATGCTTCTCAAAGCTTGCCCCTTCATCCGAACTGATGAGAACGGCGCTCTCCACCTCCGGGTCGCTGAGCATCATTATCTAAAGTACAGACGGATGAGGCATTCGGAAAGGGACAGACAGCAATTGTAAGAAACTGTCAGCGTTTTGACTGAGAGCTTCAAGCAATAAAAAAAGATGAGCTGACCTTCCGTTTGTTGGTGGGACACACGTAAAGATAGCTCAGGACGGTCCTGGAGCCCACTTTGTCATTGAGTTTGGTGTATGTGCTTCCGTAGTCGCTCGACCTGCACACAAAAACACATCAACAAGTTAGACGTCACTTCAACCCAGACAGCATTGCAGCAAAAATAACCAACAAAATTCCTTATGAGGTGAAGTTGTTTTAAGCTCGTATTGGTACTTGCCTGTTATATTTCTTGCCTAGCTTTCCAGTGTTGAGTTGCCGTGAGATGATTTTAGCGTTCTTTGTCAGATGACACCGTGAGTTACACCGTTGTACTTATATACACAAATCTGTTTTTCTCTTTGAACTTAGTGGGTGTAGCTTAAACACAGGTGCGTCTTATACACCTGAAATGGTGGTCATTTTTCCTCATAATATTATCTTAAAATTGGGACTTTTGCTTGTTAGATTACAACAATTTTCTTTTGATATTATGACTTTATTTCGGTGAAATCACTACTGTATTTTTTTTTAGCTGTTTTTTTAGTTTTCTTATTCAATTATACTTTTAGAATGCGCCACAGGCCACTAAAAATACAGCCGCGTGCCACAAACTGGGCCGCAATTTGGACTCCCCTGATGAAAACTAAAAAGTTGGACGCTCCATCAAAACAAACTTTGCTAGCTAGACAGGTTATGTTTATTTTGTCACTTTAGCTGTAATCAATCATAATAACAACAACAATAATAATAATCACAATATGGCAAATATAATAATAATAATTATGACTAATATTGTTATTATTCTTTAATATACATAATAGCATTAATAGTAATAACAACTATTATTATTATTATTAATATATTCAGGCACTTAGTGTAATAATATATAAAAAAATTTAAATTAAAAATAAAAATACTGTATATGATTTATAATCTTCTCCTCTTCTTTTCCTTTCTGCTTATCCCCACTTATCCCATCAGGGGTCGCCACAGCAAATAATACTAATTATTAATATTATTATTATTAACATTTTTAATAATAATAATAATTTTGCTTGGAGATGAATAAAGTATCTACAGTATTTATCTAATACAAGTGTGACAAGTAATTGCCATTGTCGTATGAATACGTCAAATACATATGTGAGTGTGAATGTTTGTTTGTCTGTATGTGCGCTGCAATTGACTGGCGGCCAGTCCAGGGTGTACCCCGCCTCTCGCTCAAAGTCAGCTGGGATAGGCTCCAGCATACCCCCGTGACCCGTCGTAAGAATAAGCGGCATAGAAGATGGATGGATGGATGGAAGCACAAAAGAGTCTGTAAATGCTCTTCAATGACAAATGAATGGGGCATAATAAACGTCACACTGACTGCCAGGCGTAAGTGTAAAAAGAAGTTAACTGCAGACTGGCACCGCCTTTGATGACGATTGATTGCGTATGATTGATTTCGTTTCGTCTCTAGCGCTCCCACGGGACATTCTGTAAGTGAATCGTGTAAAAGGTGACAAATTGGCTTTCTGGCGCATGCATGGCAGGACGCTGTCTGCAAAAGGCCGCATGCGGCGGCGTGCTCCCACCACGCGTCCCTTGCATGTGCAGGCGACGGGGGCGTGTTTGTCATCCAGCGTGTGTGTGTGTTCCACCCGAGTGGCTGCAAATATGATTTCCCTTCCTAATTGGATGGAAGGCCGGCGTGTGCTATCGTCGTCTGCGTTCATCTGAAGTGGCCCGTTTGCTGCTGACATTGTTTGCAAAGACTTACCCCCCTAAGCGCGTTTGCACCTCAGTGCTGCTTTCAGTGGCCACGTCGGAATGACTGACTGGGAGGGAGAAGAGGTGTTTGGTGGCGGGGGGGCTGAAGTTGATCTGGCAAGGAGGGGGCAGGCGTTTGAAAACAAAACACATCACATTTCGCCAGCGAGCTACTGTGGTTGTAAATCATGCCGGGTCAGATCACAGAAATCATGCGTGCCCCCTTTTTTTCATAGCATATGTTCTTTCATCCCCATACCCGCACCGAGCGCCTGAACGCACCGCCCGAGGTGCTCTCTAATTTACTGACGCCGTTAAGCAGACAGTTCCATGATGGAAGACCTCCTGTACTCGACGCTACTTGGGATTTCAAAACGTGGCAAGTCGGGTGTAAATCTTTGTAGCGCCTCTGGTGTCACACATATTCATTTGAAACGCCGTGCCGGCTGGACCGACCGACTCCTTTTTTTCCCACGTAGAGCATTTCCAAATGAAATGAGTTCTCCGAGAAGGCGAGGGGGGAACGGGGGGGGAGGCTGGATGGAGTTTGGCGTTCTAATCCTTGATTGAATGAATTCTTATTTATGACCCTGACAGGCTGCACAAAAGCAGCCCCTTCAAAAATCATTAGAACACAAAGCAATTACTGCAGCGGCACGTCAATTGCTTGAGAACAAGGCCGGTTTAGGGGGGGCGGCTGGGGTGTCATTTGGTGAAAGGTAGAACTCCGAAGCATTTGCGTGAGCTACTTTGGATTAAGCTTTTATCGTAATTCCACTCCCTTTCTCTAGAGTCACTTGCGCTTCATACATAAGTCATAGTTTTGTTTGACTTTCTTCATCAACTGCGGCAAAATCTTGATTCGACTTTTGAAGCCAAATGTATAGTGTATTTACTTTTACATGGCAAGACCATAGTTTAATCAATATTTTGACAAGGCAAAACAACGTATTACAAACTTTCTGATGGAGTACTGAAGAAGCTCGGTTAACGTGAAAAAATTATCGCCACCGTCTCGCCGCGATTTGCATGCAATACGGCGCGTGACGTATTAGGGTGTCACGAGACGAGACACGTTATTCACTTTACATTCAAGAAAAGTACAATGATTAATTAATTTTTACTACGTTACACTTGGTAAGTATACTCAGACAGAGACTGTACAACTGACAAAAAAACATTGAAAGCAATGCACAGAGTGAACCCGCTTCCTGACACGCATACAATATTTCCATTTATTCGCTGGCTAATCAATGAATTTATTATAATCCTAGGCCGAGTGCCCACAAGATTAAAGCCATCCATCCATTTTCTATGCCGCTTATCCTCATTATGGTATGCTGGAGCCTATCCCAGCTGGCTTTGGGCGGGAGGCGGGGTACACCCTGGACTGGTTGCCAGTCAATCGCAGGGCGGACAAACAAACATTCACACTCTAATGGACAATTTAGAGCAACCAATGAAGCTAACATGCATGTTATTGGAATGTGGGAGGAAAGCGGAGTACCCGGAGAAAACCCAGGCACGGGTTTTCTCCGGGTACTCCGCTACCCCAAGTTTTTCATATATAACGTCTTTCCTGGCTAGCACCCTATTAACCAGATAAACAAGCAGAACCGGATGTCGGGTCACCTGTTTATGACCTTGTCAGGTATGTTAACACAAATAAATGTTGTTTTTATAGTTTCACATGCATTCGAAATGCATATAAATGATAAACAAAAAGGGGAAATGCACTTTCGAGGTTACGTTTACCTTCACTGAAGACACAATGTGGCTGGGAGACCAAACACCACCACCACCACCTTCCTGTTTTCAGTCACGTCAACAAATCGCGTCTTCACTGAAGCCTTAAATGTTATAAATGTATTTATTTTATAATGTAAGACTCATGTCTACATCCCAGGTTCCCAAAGTGGGGTGCCCATGACAATTGGGGGTACGTGAATGAAAATAAAATACAATCACAAATTCGGGTGCGCCTGAACGCCTCATGAAGACTAAAGAAAGTTTATGTTTCTTGTAATGGTATCGTTTGTACACCGTATCAGATCGAATTGTATCATTTGTACATGGTATCAAATGGGATTTGTCCGTCTGTGTATTACTGTTTATTAAGACTGTTGCATGATGAATTCATGGTGATTTTCCTACGGAGTGCATACAGGAAGTGAACAAATTGATCAGGACGAAATCAGCTTTGCATCTTCCTGCTCCTTCCAGACACGTGGATCTGTCAATCGTGTTATGGGATGTATTCCGACTCGTATGAATGTTCAAATTAAACGAAACCATAACATATGAACTCGTTCTGACTTATATTACTCTGAAATATATGGCGTTTGAATCGTATCGTCACCCGCATATCGCATTTTCTATCACAGAAAGATAAGCCGCTTATCCTCACCAGTGTCGCTGGAGCCTATCCCAGCTGAGTACACCCTGGAGTGGTTGCCAGCCAATCGCACATACAAACAACCATCAGAAAGAAATTTACATCCCTACGGGCCTCCATATTAAAAACACTTTGGATTTTGCTTTCTCCAAAGGCCTGAGACCCAAAATCCACCGACGCCCCGTTTTTTACCAAACCGCATCATCAACTCTTAATCTGAAATGCCAGGTTTGCTGGAAGTGAAGCTGAAATGTAGTCCAAATGTTGTTTTGAGGGGTTCTGGTAGCGTCGGGCATTCCCAGCAGTAAAGTTAATGTGCAAATGAAGAACAGAAGCTCGGCACCCACGGTTAGTCACACGCTTTCCGCGCTATACCTTTTATGATATACGCGACTTCCTTGCACAGAAGAGATTGGCCTTCTCCTGAAGCACTGCTGGGAAGCTTCATCGCCAGCGCTTTATTAAAACATACTTCATACGGGCTTGCAATGTATCTTGATTCTTCATACCCCGGCGTGCACCTATCTACCTACCATCATAAATCATAAAGCGTGCTGCAGCGACTGTATTGTCTTTTTTTTTAGCCGTATGCTTTTGCATGTTTATCAAATTCGAGCCGGCGCCGTTTGGATTGAGAGCAAACATACCTCCACAGAGAGCTCTCGGTAACAGCCCCCAGGTTGAAGTCATACAGCTTAGTCAGAATGAGGATGACCTGCAACGGGAAAGCAGGGTTTGATTAGTGTGTGCGGAAAACACCGTGAGCGTGTCCGCACAGAAGAGCAACACAAACAAGCTTTTATTTGAGGATTTTTCTACAGAGAAGGCTGAGAATGTAATGCAGAAGTTGCATCACCGAAAGACAAATGGTCAGTAACCCCTGCTTGGTGGCGGCCAATGCTACTCCTGTGTGCTTGTCAGTCCCCTGAAGGTGTCTACCAAAATATGTGATGGTTTGGCTGAACTGGAATCCCCAGATTGGCCAATGAAGACGGAATTTACTAGGGGTGTAACGATCCCGTTTAGCAGCGATTCGATTCGTATCGCGATTCGTGGTTGCCAATCCGATTCAAGGACGGTATCGATCCAAAACGATTCAGTAACTTTTTAGCCAAAAATTCAAGCAGTCTGACAGAGAAATATATAGCTGGATGCTGGACAGTGCAGGGGAAGTTTTTTGTAAGAAATGAGGAACACATTCGTTATGGACATACACAAAAAGGTAAACAACGATTCATGGCAAATACAGTCACCTTTTATTTGAATAAACAAGTGGAATGATGGCTTCTGTCTGATTACAACTTTTTTTCTTCTAAACTTACAACTTTAAATCTTGTAGTTTGCGACATTTTTCCTAATACAATTCCAACTTTTAATCTTGTAATGTCACCACTTCTTACTCGTTAAACTACGACTTTTAATGTCGAAATCTCGCGATTTTTTTTTACGTGGGCCTAATACGCCGTCATTGTTTTTTAGATTAAAACTTTTAGAAAGCAACATTTTTTCTTTAACGTTTCAACTCGATGCTACTAACTAACTTATTTTTCCTCGCCATATTACGAGTTTATTTTCGTAAAATTGTGACTTTTGACCCTCATAATGTTTTGACACGATTCTCGTACAATTACAGCATTTTTTTCAGTTTCTGCTGCAATTGATTTAATTTTCCAACAATTTTCACTATCTTCTAGTAAATATTTTTCTCAAAATTCTTCATTCTCATAATAAAGTATTCCCATAATAGTATGTGAATATTATTGTATTATATTGTTATTCCCATAATATTTTCACTTCATAATTTTTGTCCACAATCTAATATTCCAAAAATGACAGCTTAACTCGTGTTTGTTTTTCATAGTATTACGATGTTTGTTTATTTTTAATTGTCCAAGTTTTCTTGTTAAATTCTATTTTGAGATTGTCACGGGCTGCACACGGGTGAGTACTTATATATTTACAATTTTGATTTTGTTTACCAAGTGTGTGAGGCATATTAGGCTTCTGGAACGGAACCAATTGAATATCAGTCACGAGTATTGCAAATGTTGATCCGAAATTGGAGGAAGACGTAAACATCAAGCTCAAAGGAGGGAGTGGAGTGCGGAGAGGAGCCACCCGTGTATCAAAAGTAGACATTTTTATACATTTTCGAATTTCTCGCGGATTTGTTGCCGGTTTATGAACTCGAGTCACGTGGAATCACTTTGGCGGCAAAGTGTGTAAAAAGTAACTCCTCGGCCAAGCATAAAAAGCAGTCAGACTCGCTTCCGTTTGCTGTGTTTGCCCGATGAGCGATGTTAGCAGAACCCGGGGCATTTAGCTGATTGGAGGATGTCCAGCTCCAGCGTGTGGCCTACATCTTCTCTGGACAATGCGTTTCCTGGGAACCCATAAATGGCTGCCAAGTGCAGAGGGCGCCGTGGAATGGTGTGCAAACACATTATTGTCACTCCACTGGTATTATAAAAGACTCCCCACGGGGATGATCATAACTCAGCTTAGGAAGTGGAGGAGGGAGGGAGGGAGTCGGAATAACAATCAAGGAGCAGAAACATGGCATATCGGGACTAAATTTCATAAAGCCTGGAAGATAGGTCAGAAGCTCAATTACAGTCAGTTTAAAGACATTAACCTTACGGGTCCCCCCGATTGACTCATTAAAGTCGAAATGAAGACGAGCCACATTCGGCAGAACAAAAGACGTGTCTTTAAGGCTGCTTTGAAGATGCTAAAAACCCAATTGACCCACAACGCCGTCTTCAAACAGCACGTGCGCCGGGCCGGGACTAGCCACATTACAGGTTAATTAACCAATCGCACGGAACGATAAGCATTTGCATAACTAAATGCGCCGTCTCTGCCAGGTCCGAGGCCCGAGTCGCAATCAATTTGGTGTAAAGACTCGGCTAAACGGCAGTGATGTCCGCCTTAATTGCCTGCTTGGAGAAAAGTCTCACACTGCTGATCGTTGGTGCCGGATTGATTTTTTCCGATGGCAGTCCGACCAAGTGTTACTTTCATCAAATGTCTACAAAGTAAAAATAGCCTCCAAATGAATGTTTTTGCCATGTCGGCACCATGCTTGTGCTTCGGGCTCGTTAACAAAAGGTGACCCGAAAAAAAAACAACGACAACAAAAGGCGACCCGCTGAATTGGGTCAGCAAAGTGCTTCCTTGGAGACCAACAGACTAGTGAGGCAGATGACTGCTTGATTTGTCCCTAAGTGGATACATGAAGAGTACATCACTGGAGACTATGCTTTCCCACGTCTCGGCTGTTTTTGAAAGCGATGGGAGGCGCTACCATAGATGCAAACGGCGCCGGGACTCGTCACCAGTGCACTCATACGTGGAGAGAAAAACAAAACAAAAAAAACAAATACAACAACGGCAGCAGAATTAGCTATGAAAATGCTCCATGTTCACAGGAGTGCTGAAAAAAACAGCAGTGCAATGTGACTAACCAGATGAAGTTAGTAGTATATTTGTATTGCTACATGGCAAAAAAGTAGGTGCAGTAGATTCTCAGAAAACAAACAAGCCCCAGCATTCGTGATATGCACGCTCTTAAGGCTGTGCAATTGGACAGTTAGTTGAAAAAAATAGCAGTGTCTGCCGTTGACTTTAAAAACTCAAAACTTTTTTGTACAAACTTTTTTGTTTGTAGGATTTGTCAATCCTGTGAATGACTAAAGTAATATTTAGTTTTTTCTAAGTGCTTCACATCTGTGTGGCATGGACTCTACCAACTTGTGGCACCTTCATCTGTTATTCCACTCCAACATTCTTTAACAACATTCCACAATTCATCAACATTTCTTGCTTTTGCTTTTTTCATGTCACCCCACAAGTTCTTCATTGGATGAAGGTCCGGGGATTGGGCTGGCTACTCCATAACATAAGAACATAAGAAGATGTTGCTTGTGTGTTTGGGGTGATTGTCTTGTCAAAACAGCCATTTCAAGGGCATGTCCTCTTCAGCATAAAACAACATGACCTCTTCAAGTATTCTGACTTATGCAAACTCATCTATGATCCCTGCTCTGGGATAAATAGTAGAAGAAACATGCCCACATCACAATGCTTCACTGTCTTCACTGTGGCTTGAATTCAGAGTTTTGGGGTCGTCTCACAAACTGTCTACAGCCCTTGGACCCCAAAACTCTCATCAATCCACAAAATGTTCCTCCTTCTCTCTTTAGGCCAGTTGATGTGTTCTTTGGCAAATTGTAACCTCTTTTTTCTGCACATGCCTTTTTTAACAGAGGGACTTTGTAACAGAGGGGGGGATTCTTGTAAATTGATTAGCTTGACACAGACGTATTCTATCTGTCACAGTACTTACAGGTAAATCCAGGCTGTCTTTGATCATCCTGAAGCTGATCATTGGCTGAACCTCTTGCCATTCTGGTTATTCTTCCATCCATTTTGATAGTTGTCTTCTCTTTTCTGCCACGTGTCTCTGGTTTCGCTCTCCATTTTAAGGCATTGGAGATCCTTTTAGCTGAACAGCCAAACATGTTTGCGTCTCTTCATAAATTTTTCCCTCTCCAATCAACTTTTTTAGTCAAAGTACGCTGTTCTGTACCGAACAATTTCTTGAATGACCCATGTTCAAAGAAAATGCATGTTCATCAAGTTCTGGTTTTATCCTTAAATAGGTGTCACCAGATTCACACATGTTTTTTCACAAAATTGATCACTGATTAAAAGCCACGCTGCTATTTTTTGAACACGCCCCTTGAAACTAATTGGCCAATTGCACAGCCTTAAGAGCGTGCATATCATGAATGCTGGGTCTTGTTTCTGAGAATCTACTGCAGCTACTGGTAACTTGTTTGCCGTGTAGTAATAGAAATATACTAATAGCAGTACTGCATCTGGTTAGTCACATTGCACTGCTATTATTTGGAACACTCCTGTCTACTAATGTCGCAGCCTGCCTTTTATGTAAATAATGAGGACAAACAAGCTCAAAATGGCTTCCAGTAGAATTCTGAGGCTTCACGGAAAATAGCATTTCCATGCATCTCATTGCTCACTTGCAAACATGAAATTAAGTAAGAACCCTGCAAGGGCAGAAGCAGTGCATTTATTCATGTTTATGTTTTATTGATGTGCGCAGAGGGAGCTTTGCCCCAGGAAAGTCAACCAATCATTTCTTCAGATTGTTTGGCATGCACCCTCCAAGGAGTTGGTTTTAAGTCCTCCCTTTGTACAAATACTCTCTTCTGGTGGCCTTCTTTCCCTCCCTCCTCCTTTCTCGCTACTTCCAAAAGAAACAGCCATTGCATCACAATTTCACCAAGCAGTCCATATAAAAGAAACATTAAACGCACGTCAAAGCCATGTGCACTTTGACCCCTGCAGGCTGAAAGCCTTTATCGCGACACGCATGTTAAAGTCGCTCTCTTACATAAACATCCCGGCATCTGCTGGACCAAATCAAATTTCAAGAAATAATAACAAAATCAAATCCCGCATCAGCGCATTTTTTCTTCTTTCTAGGAGAAATGCTCACATTTTGAAAGTGCTTCCGTGGGACGTGAGAGGCATCTCAACGCTACCGTGGTGGCCACTTTTTTCCTACACACCTTGCAATTTCAAACTATGAATCATTTTGCACTCTGCAACAGCGCTCCAAAGTGGATCGCAGTCCCTTCCGGGAGGGACAGGGGCTGGGTGTCACGTGGGGAGGCTCACGTCTGGTGAGGCTTGAACAACTTTGGAGTTTCTTTTTCTATGCTGCTTCTCTTCAGAAGGGTATGCTGGAGCCTATCCCAGCTGACTATCCCCTATCCGCTACCCCAAGGGTGAAAAACTGCGGCCCATGGGTCACATCCGGCCCGCCAAGCTTCTTAATCTGGCCCAACGGGCGTTTCCAAATTCCTGTTTTTTTTAACCTTTAACATCTAAACTGTACCTGGCAACAAGGCTTGTAGTGTTATTGTGGCACGCTTAAGTTGGCAAAATTGCCGCAATCTGTAGCTTGTACAACAAAATTGATCCAAACAACACAACACGTCTACACAAACAAAGTAACCTACCAACTGCACCACAAGAGCATACAAAAAAATATCTACATGCACTACCCATGCCAAAAAAACACCCATATATTTCCACCGCAAGGCATGCTTGGTAGCTTGTGGTACTCGTTTCCCTCCAGCATTTTGCCGTGTTTGTCGCATTTTGCTTGATTGCAAGATGTGCTCAGGTTGTCAAAGAAAGTAAACCATCCAACGTTTTATTGTTCGTAGTTCATATTGTTTTTGCAGCTGGACTACTCAGCATGCCTTGCGGGCATTTGGAAATAATAGTTTTAAATTAGGATTACGGGCTAAATTGATGTTTATAGTAATAGTTAATTTATGTCACGCGTTAACTTGCTGTGGATGTGTTTTTGTTTCGTTGCACCGTGAGCAAATATGGCATTCTTTCTGATGACCAGCTATACATAGATGGCTCCTCTGCCAAATTTTTTAACCCCTGGTGGCCCTACACTCCCATTTTGAAATACTACTGAGAAACCGATAATATATATTTATTTATCTGTACTGTGCACTATACTTTTTTGGGCACCAAACATGGTACTCTTATGGGCACTGACCGAGCATCGACTCACGTGAAATCAAAAGGTACCATGTTTAGTATTGTATTGTGATGGCGGCTTAATAATTCCACGTCAGGATGGCTGTAATTCAGTTGGTCATTTATTTGCATGTCAAAACACAGCACTCACTCCTTCACAGTCTGACAACACTTCCTAGTTTTCTTATTCTACACACTTGACTCTAACCAGCATGCTGAACGCCACTGCCCTCTACAGCCCACACACTAAACAGCAGCCTGGATCAACACAATGTACCCATCGCTGCAGTATTTGCATGGGAAGATTATTCAAAAAAATCGTATCGGATTGGATGCCAACAAATGTGGATCAGGACATCCCAAGTAGATTGCATAAAAAATATGTGAGGAACAACTTTCACAACCGAAGCCTTTAATAATAAAAAAATCATTTTCATTCAACAAAGGAAGAATGGAATGTCCATAACAACAATTGGAATGTCATTGTAATTACATGTCATGTAATCCCGTATTTAAAAATAATTCAATTTGCAAAAAGTTTATGTTCTATTTTACAGTGTAAGAAATCTATTGAGAGAGCAATTTTATTGTATGCCTCTGATGAGAACCACAAGCACAAAAAGCAAAGCATCTTCATTCAAACACATTAAAAGATTAGCCACAACACCTAAGAAGGCTTCGGCAAGGACAGTCATCTTCCGCACACACGCAGCCATTCGTACCTTTTATTTATTTTCACTCCATCCTCATTTGTTTCAAACGCATTTGTCCTCCAAGGACCCTGTCACGCAATTTTCCCAGAGAACAAAGAAATGGAACTGGAGGAATACGTTTAAACTGCACGTGAGGGTTTTTATGTGGAAGAATTTTGTGAAACAACTGCAATTGTTGTTTTGATTCGTTAGCAAAAGACTTATATTACTCTATATAGAGTAGGGTCTATAGACTCTAATATATAGACCTATATAGACTGTAATATAGAGTCTATAGACTCTATATTACTAAATATCACAAATAACGAAAAAAAATAGAGAGCACCGGTGGACTCTCACAAGCGGATGAGCTTTAATCACAACTCCTAAGTGATGACAGATCTTTTTTAGGGATGTCTGATAACAGGGCGGCACGGTGGCCTAGTGCTTTGCATGATGCCCACAGTGCCAATCGAAGATCTTGGTTCAAATCTGCGTTGGACATTTCCATGTGTTTGCATGCTCTTCTCGTAGCTGGAGAAATTTATTTGAATGGGAGTGTGAATGGGGGAAAGCATAAGGGTCCGGTGCATTGTGATTTGGGCAGTGGTCGAGGGCGGGTGTCCGGGCGACCTGGTCTTCGGTGGCCAAATCTTGTTTTTGGGTCATGGAATGTCACTTCTCTGGTGGGGAAGGAGCCCGAGCTTGTGGAAGAGGCTGAGAGATTCCGACTAGATATAGTCGGACTCACCTCAACCCACAGTTTGGGCTCTGGAACCAAATTCCTTGAGAGGGGCTGGACCTTGTTCTTGTCTGGAGTTGCTGCAGGGGAGAGGCGGCGAGCTGATGTGGGCTTATTGTTAGCCCCCCGCCTTGGTGCCTCTGTGTTGGAGTCATCCCCAGTAAACGAGAGGGTTATTTTCCTACGCCTTAGGGCTGGGGAAAGGGTCCTGACTGTGGTTTGTGCGTATGTGCCGAACGGCAGTTTAGAGTACCCAGCCTTCTTGGAGTCTATCAGAGGGGTTCTGGAGAGCACCCTAGCTGGTGACTCCATAGTTCTGCTGGGAGACTTCAATGCCCATGTGGGCAACGACAGTGTGACTTGGAGGGGCGGGGTTGGGAGGAACGGCCTCCCTGACCTGAACCCGTGCGGTGTGTTGTTGCTGGACTTCTGTGCAAACCACAGATTGTCCATTACAAACACCATGTTCGAACATAAGGATGTCCATAAGTGCACTTGGCACCAGGACACCCTAGGTCGCAGGTCTATGATCGACTTTGTGGTCGTATCATCAGACCTGCGTCGGACAGACCTGGCAGACCCAAACGCGTAGTGAGGGTGTGCTGCGAACGTCTAGCAGAGTCTCCCGTTTGTCGAGTCTTCAACTCTCATCTCCGTCAGAGCTTCGCCTGCATCTCAAGGGAGGACCGGGATATTGAGTCCGAATGGGCCGTATTTCGTGCCTCCATAGCTGAGGCAGCCAGTTGCAGTAGCGGCCGCAAGGTGGTCGGTGCCAGTCGTGGTGGCAAGCCCCAAACCCGATGGTGGACACCGGGGGTTAGGGCTGCTTTCAAGCTGAAGGAGTCCTATCAAGCATGGATGGCTTGTGTGACTCCTGAAGCAGCTGACAGGTACCGGCAGGCCAAGCGGCACGCGGCTTCATCGGTGGTCAAGGCAAAAACTCGAGTGTGGGAGGCGTTCGCTGAGGCTACGGAGCACGACTTTTGGTCGGCCTCGAATAGGTTCTGGCAAACAGTCCGACACCTCAGAAAGGGGAAGCAGCCCTTAATTCACACTGTTTACAGTGCAGACGGGGGCTTGCTGACCTCGACTGTGGATATAGGTACTCGGTGGAAGGAATACTTCAAGGCCCTTCTCAATCCCACTGACATGCCTTCCATAGAGGAAGCAGAGTCTGAGGATACGTACGTGGACAGTTCTATCACCTTGGCTGAGGTAATTGGGGTAGTTAAATCACTCCCCAGTGGGGAGGAGCCCGGCCATCCGGGAGGAGCTCAGAGTAGAGCCGCTGCTCCTTCACATCGAGAGGAGCCAGTTGAGGTGGCTCGGGCATCTGGTACGGATGCCTCCCGGGCGCCTCCCTGGTGAGGTGTTTCGGGCATGCCCAGTCGGGAGAAGGCCCCCGGGAAGACCTAGGACACGCTGGAGGGACTATGTCTCACAGTTGGCCTGGGAATGCCTTGGTGTCCTACCGTTGGAGCTGGAAGAGGTCGCTGGAGGCCGGGAAGTCTGGACTTCCCTACTGAAGCTGCTGCCCCCACGACCCGGATAAGCGGAGGAAAATGCAATGAAATGGACTGGAGTGTGTGAATGGATGTTCCCCCCGCCTGGTGCCCAAAGTCAGCTGGGATAGGCTCCAGCATGGCCCTACAACCCTAGTGAGGACAAGCAGCACAGAAAATGAATAAATGAGTAAATTATCATTTATTATCACATAAACACACAAGTATCGGTACTGTTTCCTAGGTACTGTGCATCAGTACTAGGGGTGTAAATGATTCATTTTAACAACGATCTGTGGTTGCCGAGTCAATTCAAGGACCATTGGTTCATTTAGAACGATAGGATCTGAAACGATTCAATAACTTTTTCTGACTGTGAAATAAGTAGCTGGATACTGGGCACTGCGGGTGAAGTTTCCGACATTCCCTTTGCTTTTTGTAAGGGGATCAGGTATACATTAATTATGGATATACCAAAACAAATAAACAAGAATTCATGGCAAATGCATTCCTATTTTATTGGAAAAAAGTCCAACCAACACTTCAGGTTAAATTAACAACGAATGAACAGGATGAATGATTAATTACATCTGATAAAACATGACTAACTTTAATTTAATACCTCACTCTGTTCCCTACCCCAGTTATTAAAGAAGTTATTTCGCACCAGCATCAGATTAGAATGGAATGTCATGCGCAGATTGATATTAAGAGGAATGAATATCCTACATACTGTAACGTCTGCACAAATGCTATTAAATCCATGAGGAGGTGTTTGATCATCACGCTTATCATTGCAAGAAACCAGCACAGCGGTGGCTCCCAAAACTGACTCCTAAACGACACGCCGCCCCATTCCCGGTCCCGGTCTATTCAACATGCACATCATCATAATTTAACTGTCACTACTAGGGCTGCAACTCACG
Organism: Oostethus manadensis; assembly: GCA_024372805.1. NCBI lineage: Eukaryota > Metazoa > Chordata > Actinopteri > Syngnathiformes > Syngnathidae > Oostethus > Oostethus manadensis. Next base: position 1,902,063 of record QODF01000165.1, read on the forward strand.
ATTATTTTCATAATCGATTAATCGGCCGATTATTTTTTCGATGATCGATTAATCGGATTTTTAAAAAGACATTTTTAATTTTCCCTTCTTTGCAGTAATCCCTTTATGAATCCATGAATGGACGTTCTCCTTCCAAAAATCATAGCGAAGAAGAAGATCTCAGTCACCGACATGGAAGTAGCAAAGTACAAACCATCAGTTGACAAACATCACAAACACTCTACTGCAGTTTCATTGTTCTACCAGTAGGTTTGTGTGTATGTGTTAAGATTTGCTCGGCGCGGCATGGTGTCGCGACCCCGAGGATGCAGAGAGCTGGATGTCAGGCAGGTAGGTTGGACAAATCTTTAATTGAGGAACTGCAAAGCAGCGGCAGGAACAAAAGAGCGTCACGTCACACGGAGAAAGCAATACACAACAATGAACCGACAAGTGGCCGAGCACACAGCTGAACTAAATACTGGCAAACAAATTAGAAGCAGGTGCGAAAGAATGAAAAAAGTAAAGCTGACCGGAAACTGAGCGGAACAGAACAGGAAGTGCTACCAAAACAAGAGTACAAATCAGGAACTGAGGCAAAAAAAGGAACAAAAGCAACACTGTCACAAAGACAAACATACAGATCGTGACAGTATGCATGGTAAGAGATCATGGAGAAAGTACAGAAGTGTAGACGTTTTCCTAAGCACAAGTACAAGTATGGGATTTACTCTGCGTGGGAATGCTTTTACACAAACGCTATGCGCACATCTCTGCACTGGTTTGCTTTCCAAGATATCAAAAAGAGGCAAAAATATTGACAGCTCTTTTCCAAAGTCAAAGGTGATGTGTGTGAAGTATCTTGTTTTTCCTGAAACACAACAGATAATATGTCTGCTTTCATGGATCACTAAGGAAATTTAAAAAATAGTTTAATTAGAGTGGCTAAAATCAGGATATTTATAGTACTTTTTTAAATGAAACGATTAAGCGATTACTAAACTGTTTGTCGATTATTTGTATAATCGATTAATAATCGATTCATTGATTAATCTTTGCAGCTCTAGTCACTACGTACCTTTTATCTTGTCCTGAAACCATCCATGAGTTTGAAAGGTCTCAAGTTGGACTTAACGTTGGACGTGGTCCAACGCTCAGTAAAGATCCCATAGCAAGTTGAAGAGGAAGAAGTCATGTAGCTAACAAGCATGTATGCCAAAGAAAATACATCCCATATCCTATGAAAAATTGCATTTTCAAGGACGTTCACACGGACTCTTCTGATGTCATCCGTGCGCCAGTCAACAGGCATGACTAATCGACTCACGCCAAATCAAACTGTCACAAGGGTAACGTTTGAGGTCTTAATTATTAAAAAAGCTAAAACACACACATCCATATAAAAGCTGCCGTGCTTAAATCCAGTGCTTTATTTCCTATTATCCAATCAATCCATCGATTTTGGTGAACACAGATCGATGTAGTTGGATCTGAGGAATATAAATCCGTACATCCAGGTAGTGAATGAATTGTTACACCCCTAATCGGTACCGTGTGGGTTCAAATGCTCACGGTGCAACAAAAAGCGAAAATGCTAATACCCTCCTAAATTAAACAAAAAGAAGAAGATCGCCTTCAAATACGGTTTCTTGCTAATTGGCCAGTGGAGGCAAGAAAAAAGCCAGCACACTTTCTCGTTGCGCTTTGCCCCCTTCCCTCCTAGGACGCCATGGCGGCAAGCAGAACACGTGTGTGGCAGAGCGAGAAACGCAGCCACTTTCATGTGTTTTTCAACCTGACAACTGAAGGGTCTAAATTAATTTCCAAGGGACGGGGACGCCCCCCCCCCCTCTTTTCTTTGTAATGAAAACGCTAACGGCTGAAGGGCGGTGACACGCACACACATTATTTACCTTTAGTGGCGTCTGGAAAGTTCACTGCCGGAATGATATGCATTTACATTCTCATGAATACTCATAAGCCTGCAGACCGTATATGTGTGTACGGTGCAGAGTAAAACATTCCATACCGAGGGGAATCTCCAGGGAGGAACCTTCAGCTCGCTTCCCTTGCTCCCCAACCTGCCCGAATAACAACATGACGACCAACGACTAACTCCGCGTTTCGACATCCGTGTGAAGCCCAACTGGAGCTCGTCAGCGGACTGCAGGTTGGAGACGGGACTGAAATAAACATGACGGAATTCAAACGTGGCTTTCTAGCCACCGGAGCAGGTTCTGGATGCAGTCGTTTTCTTTGACATGATATCAGGTAGGATGTGCGGTCATGAAAAAAACAAAAAAAACTGATTTTTGTCCACAGAGCTGTTTTACAGTCGCCCCTCGTTTATTGCGGTTAATTGGTTCTCAAATCGAAATATCCGACAAATGACCGATCCGGAGGAGCCGTGTGTAAAATATACGTTATATGATATATATATATATATAATAACGTTTTTATTCTTAGCTGTTCTTAATAATGAATTATTTATTTTCATTGTTTTATTATTTGACTAATTTTAATACATTTAATAATATTATTAAATCAATTAGTAAAAGTATTTCAAAAATTATTCGTTTATTAAAATAAACAACTCATTAAATTAATACATAAATTAAATAGTTTGTATTCTTTGTCACGATCGGTGTTTTATTCGTGACAGTTGTTTAAGTTTTATGTTTTTTCTTGCCTCCTTTGAGTTGTCTCCCTAGTTTAATTACACACACCTGCCTCTCGTTACTGTCTTGCTATTTAAGTTCAGGTGTGTGCACCTTTAGTTTCTGGTTCATTGTTACTTATTCCCCTCTTCCCGTATCGTCGTTTTGGTTCCTGCCGCTGCTTCGCAGCGTTATTATTAAAAGATTCCTGCAAACCTTACCTGCCTGACGTCCAGCTCTCTGCATCATCGGGGTCGTTACACCATGCCGCGCCGATACCATGACAATTCTTTATGCTATGATATCAAATACACAAACACATTAGGGGAATTTGCATTACGTATTGGTATCAGATCAATACTGTTGCTACCAGCCTGATTTTTACTCGGTATTGAAAAAAATCACGAGTACCGCACATCACTACTGTTTATCCATCCATTCATTTGCTATGCCGCTTATTTGATATGTGTTTTTTTTTTTTTTTTTTACCCTGATTAAAGCCCTGCAGACATGAAATAACACCCCTATTGGTCTTTGTTCAAATCACATTGTGCAACTCTTACGCGCAAGTTACGGGATCTCTGAAGGGACACAAGAGATGGCCGCTGCTTTTAACAACATCCCAGCTAAGTAGTTTATTTACTCTAAACTTAACAAGTTTGAAACGAAAAAGCAAAGAAGGACAAAGTAAGACGCCAAAAATGTACCACTTCCACACGGAATTGGAAGAGAACTTTTTCCCCCCAACCTAATATTCCAAAAAATACAACTTTGTTTGTTAATATTGCGACATTTAAAAAAAAAAAAGAACTAAAATGACATTTTTGAATCAGTTTATTCTCGTACACTTGTCTTTTTTCTCTTAATATATGAACTTTCTACTCATGAAATTACAGCATTTTTTCCAATTTATGCTGTTTTTCTTTTAATTTTCCAGTTTTGTCAACTTTTCTTATAATTATGACTTTATTCCTAATTTTCCAAAAATGACAACTTTTTTTGGCAGGATTAAAACTTTTTTCTCCTATTATTTTTGTAAAATTACTGGTCATTCGTGTCCTTAAAGTTTTTTGTGAAATTGTATTTTTAGATTGTGCTGCGGAAAAATAAACCACTCGGCCTGCACTTTGAACACTCCTGCTAAGCTATGTTACATATATGTTAAGAAAAATACTAAATTGAAAGAAATACACGTTATGGTGTTTAGAAACTCCTGAGAGCCATATGCGGTCATCACGAGAGCCACATCTGGCTCCCGAGCCACAGCTTCCCTGGTATACATGACTTCTTCCAATCAATTTGGGATGGGAATCAAACTGAGTGTTGGACCACGTCCAAAGTTAAATCCAACTTTCCAAGCCTTTCAAACTCATGGATGGGAGCGTCAGGACAAGATAAAAGGTACGCAGCGAGCGTAAAGTTATGCTGATGTGCACGATGGTGTCCAGGTTGCCGTGAGCAGACCCGCGATAGGGAAGTCAATTTTGGGAGCCAGTGTTGTGCTGGCGTGTGTGCTTGTGTCATTATTTCTTATACAATAATCGTGTGGAACAAACACCACCTCGTGCTTTTGATAACGTTACAGAATGCAGGATATTCATTCACTTTAACATCAATCTGCACATGACATTTCATTCTAATCTGATGGTGGTGTGAAATAACTTCATGAATACTTGCAGTGGAGATATGAAAGAGGTATCAAATGAAAGTTAAAGTCATGTTTTATCAAATAGAATTGATCACAAACTTCCATCCATCCATTTGGGTGTATACCGGAGCCTATCCTAGCTGGCTTCAGGCGAGAGGCAGGGTACACCCTGGACTGGTCGCCAGCCAATCAGGGGGCATTTGATATAATGGATTCATTCATTCATTCATTCATTTTCTATACCGCGTATCCTCATTAGGGTCACGGGGATGCTGGAGCCTATCCCAGCAGACTTTGGGCGAGAGGCGGGGTACACCCTGGACTGGTCGCCAGTCAATCAGGGGGCATTTGATTTAATGGATTCATTCATTGTTAATTCAACCTGAAGGGTTGGTTGGACTTTATTCCAATAAAACGTGAATGCATTTGCCATGAATTGTTCTTTACCTTCATTCATTCATTCATTAATTTTCTATACCGCTTATCCTCATTAGGGTCGCAGGGATGCTGGAGCCTATCCCAGCAGACTTTAGGCGAGAGGCGGGGTACACCCTGGACTGGTCACCAGTCAATCACAGGGCACATATAGACAAACTATCATTCACACTCACATTCATACCTATGGACAATTTAGAGCGGCCAATGAAGCTAACATGCATGTTTTTGGAATGTGGGAGGAAACCGGAGTACCCGGAGAAAACCCACACACACACACGGGGAGAACAAGCAAACTCCACACAGAGATGCCCAACGGAGATTTGTACCCAGAACCTCCGGACTGTGTGGCCAATGTGCTACCACTCAGCCACTATATTATTTTATTGTGGTAGATTTTATACTTTGGAATTCAAAGTGAAGCTTTAACATGGACTATTTAAAAATGTCAAAGTAGGCATCAGATGCACGTCTGTGGTCCTTGCCTTTACCTGCAGGCAGCTTCTTGAGTGTGCAATCCCGGCGGTAAGCTGCCCGTGAATACATCCAAAAACAAACATCCGTATCGGTCACAGGTGAGAGCCTGCAGGTCCGTGTGAAGAGCAAAGTCATAGCTTATTGCCCCGACGTAGGCAAGACCAGGACTGAGCGTCAGAAAGAGTTGAGAAGGAGAAGCTTACAGAAAGCATGCATTTCAAACCCGACAAGAAATCTTCCTAAATGTATGTTTACTTTTTCCAAACTACCAACTATGTGTGTTTTTATAAAATGATATTTAAGTGGGGTGCATTTTATTGATCTTACACAAACGAATATGGCAAGGGCTTAAAGTGCACTTATGTCTCGTATTGTGTTGCTGTAATGGGCAGAATTCAAAAAGACTAACACTCAAGGTTTGTTTGCAGCTCCAGACAGACTCCAGACTACAGTATTTTTCTTTAGTACACTGGTTCCCAAACTCTTTTTGCAGAGTCCCCCTTTTGGAGATAAAATGATTTCCAGCCCCCCCTTGCCCGAAAAATATAGTAATAATGAAAAGAGGTAGCCCCCCCCGTCATAACACAGGGCCCCCCTAGGGGCACGCCCCCAGTTTAAAAACCACTGCTTTAGTATAAGAGGGGGGAAAAAACGACTATTTTGATAGTAAAGGTTGCGGACCCGTGTTCTAAAAGAACCGATATTGTCCTTGAATCGAATCGGCAACCATGAAAACGAATGCTTACACCCCTAGTAGTTACCCTCACAGTCAGGAGAGCTGGCTTCTGATCTCAGTGGGAACATTCATATTATTTTTTTAGCAATATTAGAGCATTTTACACCTGAAACAACACCCCTATAGTCACGTGATAGCTGACATAATCATAGAAAATAAAATACATAAATAATACATTACATAGACTCACACATTAGCACTGATAGCATACTCGGTGGCTGTTGACACGATGTTGACTCGATGTTCTCGACACCTAGTGGCCAGTGTAGTAAAATACTACTGCTAGGGCACAGGGAACATTCACACAGGAGCTGCTGTCAGCCACAACTCACAGCAATCTCAATGTGGAGTTTGCATGTTCTCCTTGTGGCTTGCGTGGGGTTTCTCCAGGTACTCTGACTTCCTCACACATCCCCAAAACTGTAAATTGTGTGAAGGCTGTACCCTCCCTTTCACTCCCAGGACAAAGGATGATATGGATGAGGAGCGCCGAGTCGACGAGTGAACGAATGACTTTCAGATATCTCAGCATTTTCTTGCTGCAAGAATAAGCATCCTTTTCAGAAAGTCTTAGGGGGGAAGAATAAATCCAGCATTGGGTGCAAATTTGCATCCATTCCCGGAGCAGGAAAATGAAGATGTGCAGCAGGAGAAACAAGGAATCGAACCACGGTGTTGAATGATGTCCCCCCCCTCCCCCAAAGCGGAGCACTTAGCAAAACAAACGTCTTTTAGGGAGACTTGCGCGCGATCGAAGAGAGGCCAATTGCACCAAATTGATTGTTTGTACTTTTCCAGGCTGAAAACATACACCGGGAATGCGTTTTTCATCAGGCGGAGTCGGCCGCACGTGTCCCCGGGGGGGCGGCGGGTGTGCTGCGCGCACGTTTGCTCATCCTCCTCATTCCTGAGCTGTGCTCATGAAGCGGCCGTGCTTTGAGCTTGAGAGGTTTCGGCAATCAATTCACTCCATTATGGCGGAGAGGAGGGGAGTGGGGGTGGAAATTAATGGAATGGGCAGAATGTCAGAGTTTTGCTTCAAATACAGCTCTATTGTGGAAATCCAATGCCGCAAAAACGAGGAGAGACAATAAAGTGTGCCGTCTGCCATTAACAATGCCGTCTCCTTGCCTTAAAGGAAGCTTGGGGAACAACAGCGGCAAATTACCTTTAATGGCGCTAAGGCTCTCTCTGTGTGGGTTTGCTGTCTGCGTTTGAGCACTGATGGCTCAGCGTGATGCGTTCACAGAGAGGGGAGAAAACAAGGGCTCATTTGAATGCAATTGTGCGCGTTGTAAAGATGAGATTTCCTGTGCGTTGCAAGGCTACCATCAAAAACGCCCTCTTTCCACTACAACCTGCTTGTTTGTCGTACTCTGATGGCTGACAGCCCTCATTTCTATAGTTCCGCTGAGCAAAACTAAAAAAGACAAGAGTTCAGCAAGCAAATGGTTATTATTTTTATATGTCTTGGGCTTTTTTACAACAATTATTCATATAGATGCAACCTTGACGCGCCGTGTTGAGGAGAGTATAGCAGAGGTGGGAGAAAGTGGCTGTTTTTCAAGTCCCAAGTCATTAATCCCAAGTCTCAAGTCATGTCAAAAATGTGAAAGTCCACGTCAAGTCTGAAGTCAAGACAAGTCGAGTCAAGTCCCTAAGAGTCCCTGCAATCCTCCGTGACAAGTAGAATTTCTTATTTATAAATGGAATATGTTCCTGTTTAAAACCTAAATATGATTCTTAGCGATGTTAGAGCCTTTTACACATGAAACAACACCCCTATAGTCACATAATGTCTGATGTAATTATAGAAAATAAGATACATAAATGATACATTACACAGACTCACACAAGAGTCAGGTTTTTGAATGTTTTTTGGACCATGTACAGTATGTGTCTGAAATAAAGTTGATGATGATTACACATTAGTATTGACAGCATACTTGGTGGCTATTTTCTCAATGTAATGTTCCCGACAGCAAGTGGCCAGTGTCGTAAAATGCTACTGCAATGGCGCAGTGAACATTCACACAGGAGCTGCTGTCAGCCACAACTCACAGCAATCACTGGCACGCTCCTCGCTTAGCCACTCAGATATTACACTACAATATACAACATCTTCTAAATGACATATATTTAGACATGTTCATGATATCTAAGTTTTGACTAGTAATGGGCCGCATTCAACCACAAAACCGTGATCACTTACTTTGAATTACTTTTTGAAAAACCGTGCTGGAGTGAGGTAGACGACTGTATTTGATTCGGAAGAGTCTGATTCCAACAGCAGTTTGGAAAAGCTCAAAGATGAGTCCAGAAAGTGAAGTGCGAGTGAGTGGCTTCTTTACACACACTCCTGAGCAAAATATTGAAAAGCAGTTGAAAAATAGCAAAAAGTGGTAACATTAGTCACATTTTAAAAGCAACATCATGCTAACTTAGCCTGGTCGCTGAAGAAAAACAAAATGATCAAACTACCAGTTCCAGTGCTTGTTGCGGGCTGACGGATAGTTGGCAGAGGGCCTGGTTTTATTTTAAGACGTGTAGCAAAGCCTGTCTTTTTTTTAACATAGCTGTGTCAGGGCATTGAATCCATCGCAACAGGACTGCTCATGTTGTCTTTTGTAGGAGACGTTTAGCCTCCCATCTGAGCAAGCTTTATCAGTTCATGCTCAATGACTAGATAGGACAGCCATGGTCTGAGAACTTGCAGGAACTTGCAAGATCCAATCTATTTATCCTGTAAAGGGTAACTCATGTCTCAACAGGAATGGTTTGGCTCTTTGGTGGTGGCAAATGACGATGGCGCCGGAGCATCTGCACGGCTAACGATGTTCGTTTGGTTGGCATTAACTTCCTTAGATCCCTTCAGATGCAATGGCGGTGATGGACTCACCTGAAAAACCAAAGAGGCTGTGGCTTTTTTTTGTTAGAGGCTAAATCATTCCGTCTTTCAGGAAGGGATGAAAGGGGAGCATTGCATGCGGGACAAAGGTTGCGCCGCAGACCTCCCCCTCGGTTCAGAGATGACCTCTCAACCCTGACATAGACGGCTTCCTTCACTCATCGTTGAGTGTCCATAATTTGACTCCGCAACCGATTAATTGCATGTCTGCAGGAAAACTTTTCAAAGCCAAACAAATTAGAAAGTGACTGGAAGTTTACCAGCGTTACATTCGCGGTTATCGTCGCTCCCTTCCAAGCAGCTGACATGGGATCAGTTCCCAAACAATACAACGTTTGGCAGTCTAAAGCAGCCTCGTGGAGCAGATTTAAATACCGGCGTCAAAGGACTATAAGGAAATGTGTTTTTCTCAACGGAAACTATTTTTTTCCGCATTTGGGAAAGATTTAATAGAATTCACATGAAACGCTACACGGAGGCTCTAAGCCAAATGAAGTTGTGTCGTATCCTTCTTCTGTATGCCACTGGCTCACGTTTGTGTATTTTTAAACTTGCAAAACTTTGACAAAAAGAAACTTGTAATCTCATTTGGTTTGCAAAACTAAACAACTTTTGCTACTCACGTTAACGGGGCGGACTGCTTTCAATTGCTTGTTTGGAGAAGTGTTGACCCACTTACAGTACTTCGTTATTTGCACTGTGGTGGTTAATTTGTTCTGCTAATTACGTGACTACAATGACGGCCCGGCGGCGCGTCCAAGCATGTGACTGCGTCAGCCGTCTGCAGCCAAAGCAGGCTTTTATGGGTCGGAGGGTCCAGGGAATCGTTATTTGCTGGAAGTACAGAAAGGAAATGGAATTTGACAAATCTGAAATCAATCAATCAATTGAAATCGGTTGAAATAAACTGTCGGGATTTAACATTTCCTAAAACTTCACTTACATTTAAGATTATTATCATCGCTTTTTTGAAAAAAGAAAGGATGGAAGGGCCACTTTGATATTGTGTAATATATATGAATATGTATATATATATATTTTAGTGAAAAATATTTCAGTGAAAAATCCTATCATTACTGTCAACCGTACTTTTTGCTCTGTTTTCCCATTTTGCTATAGTTAAAAAAAAAAATCCAAATATTCACCTTTCTTCATAAACAATTTTTGTAAATGACTTTATTCCCATAATATTATAACATTTTCCCCAACCTAATTTTCCAAAAATGAGGACTGTATTCATCCTTGTTTCTCATAGTAAAAATATTTTTCTTTAACATTTCTATTTCCATTTACTATTTAATTTATTTGATTTTATTATTATTATAAATAATATTAAATAAAATTTCATCACAACACAGCTGAGTCTCACGACAGATAATATTAATGTTCTGTTAATTTATAAATAAATAAATAATATTATGTTATATGATTATTTATACTATCGTATTAATATTTAGGATTTTTTTTCCTGGGCTAGTAACGGCATTTTTTTTCCTCCCATTTTGTTCCCATTTTTCATTTGCTTTTTCATATTTTTACTTTATTCTTGTAAGCAGACTCGGGTCACATGGCCTGACTCGAGTCAGACTCAAGTCACAATTTTTAGGACTTGTGACTTGCTTCACCAATGTTCCAAAAAGATTCAACTTGACTTTGACTTGATGTTCTTGACTTTAGACTTAACTAGGACTTGAGCTAATTGACTTGAAATGACTTTTTTTTTAGTTTTTGGTTTAATGCTTTGTTTTTCAAATATCCAAAATATACCTTTATGACTGTATTTTAACAAGTCGGCTTTCGTCAGCTTTATCTTACGTATGCGCGCAAGTGCGCGCAAACACAACTGACGGAACACAACATGGATAAGCCGGAAGAAAAAGAAAACACAGAAAGCTTTTGTGAATGTTTGTTTATATATCTTGTTTTCAAAACGTGTCCGTAACACGGCAGTAAAACGGCTCTGATGTAACACAAAAGTCCTTGTTTTTATTCATCCTCAGTTACTGCTGAAGTTGTGTTGTTCTCCTCACATAGCCTTTTGAAATCCGTTGGGGAAAAAACTTTGTAATTTACTTTGTAAACTTTGTAAGCCCCCCGTGTTTATAGCTGTCTCGGACAATGCCTGTTAAATGAGGCATAAAAATCGTCAGGATTTCGAGAATGAAGTTGTAAAGTGACGACATTAATGTTGTATATTTACGAAAAAAGATTGTCATGTTACAAGAGTAAAAACATAACTTTACGGGAATAAAAGTCATTTTATAGGCATTGCCTGAGACCGTTATGAAACCGGGAGACGTATGTGGAGGTGCGGAGTATAAGAGGGTAGCGGTGAGACAACGCTAGCCCGAGCTAACCTGGTTGTGTCTAAATGCTCTGTTTTGCTTTCCCGTTATAAATAAAAACTTCTCTGAAGCCAGAGGGAAGTTTCCTTCCTTGCCTGAGACAGCTATGAAAAGCTAGCTTTATGTGGAGGGGGCGGGTACGTGAGTGTAACAGTGAGATAATGCTAACCCAAGCTAATCTGTTTTGTGCCTAACTACTCTGTTTTGTTGTGCCGTTATAAATAAAAGCTTTTCTGAAGCCAGAGGGAAGTTCCCCTCCCCACTGAAGAACTATGCTCTAGTTTCCCTCGAACACGTATGTACACGAACACAATGACACGTAAAATTACCACTTAAAATCTTGTAATATTACGACTTTTCCCCGTAAATATACGACTTTAAATCACGTAATGTCATGACCTTTAATCTCGAAATCTGAAATGATCAAGGCAACAAATTTTATTATTTATTATTTCATTTATTTATTTTTGTTGTTTTGTTTTGATTAAATTCAGCTCTGTTTTGCCCCACAAGTTGTTTGTTGTCAAATATGTAATAAAAAAAAGTCTAAAAGTTTATAACTCTTGTTTTGAAACTTTGCATCTGTAAAACTGGCCTAATTATAACGTGTATGACTTGACCCAACTTGCAGACAAAAAGCAGTGACTCGACTTGACTTGCTTGGTTCTCATAAAGATTGACTCGGACTTGCTTGTAACTTGATGGTAAAGACTTGGTGCTTACTTGTGACTTGCACATGAGTGACTTACTCCCATCTCCGAAAATTACAGCTGTTTTTTTCTTATATTTTCTTCTCATAACTAAGACACAATATTTTGACTTTATTGTCATTATAATTATTTTTTCCACAACCTGATTTTCCAAAAATTGCTTATTTATTGTTTTGTTTGTTTCTCATAATATTACGACTTTGAAAAATAATGTCTGCCTTCTTTTCTTCAACTTTCTTTCAACTTTATGCCACTAAAGTGACATTAATTTTCCTCATAATATGACGTTATTCTCGTCAATTTTTCTCGTCAGATTTAAAATGTTCTCTCTTAATATTTTGACTTCATTCCTGGAAAACTGCTGCATTTTTGCTCCTGTTTGTTGTTGTTTGTCTTTTTTTTTTTTTTTTAGTTTTCATGTATAATAATATTTTTAGAATGTGCCGAGGGCCGCAAATGACTGCGCTTTGGACACCGATGTTATATAGTTTATAAAAAGGAAAAACAATGGTGTCCATTCCAGACACCCACAGAATACATTTCTGTAGAGAATGAAATGTATAAATGAACAATTGAACATCTTTTGTAAAGATTGCGAGGGCGTAATGGAGGGTGCAGCATAATCACACTGACAGATGATTTCTTTCTTGAATTCAATAGAACTGATGGTGCTTTCTTTGCCCCCATGGTGGGTTATTTTGTGGTCACACAGTAAAAACCAACAGACGGTGAGTCAGCAACACATACGGTGCTTTGTTTGGGCACCCAATTTCCCAAACAATACAGTACAGTGCAAACAGACTACTTTGTTACAGGCAAAATTTGGGCAAAAAAAACCCCAAACCATACAAAAACCGGGGTGTCCAAAAAGCCAAGGTTTGGCTGAAGTTCCAGATCTGTAAAGCACGAAGGTGGCAAGTGATAATAAGATGTCTTATTGACAAACTAAGGAAAATTGTTATGAACCAGCGGCCATTCTATGATTATGAATGACATTTTGGTGAGAAAAATGACCCTTTGTAATCCTCATCTTCACGACAAAAATATCCTTTGAGCTTTAATAAGTGCACTTGAAGCACCAGTTACTCTCTCCATCTCAATTTATATGTAAATTTCAACTTGGTTTGACATTTCCAATCAAATCTGATCAAATGACGTTTCTTGTTTGTGTATTTAAATGTGAGAATTCAATGGGAGAATAATACCAACTCATTCAAAATCCAGATTCATATATGTATATATATATTTATATATATGTATTTTTTTTTTTAAAGAACAAAAACAAATAAGAGGGACCAAAAAAAACTAATCTCCATGGCGGATGGATTAGGAAAATGTAATAACTTTTCTAATTGAGTACCAATCAACAGAGTGATACAGAGTTTGAACACAGTGACCCGGCAATTCCAGGAAGTAGCAAAACACCTTATTGCATTTACGTGTCATTTTCTTTTCATTCATTTCTATATTTATATAAATTTTTATACAGTATGTGGCATATTTTTTGGCCATGTATACGCATACATTCCAATTTCCTCTCGTCAGAAATTGCTGCTGATGTCTATTTGCCGCCACCACGTCAGTCCACCATCTTTTACTAAATGCAGTGATTGGAAAATAAATGGGCCATGTTTGGGTGGCCCATTGGGTGGGGGGTGGGGGGGCACAGCAGCACAATCCCGTATTTTCTTATCGCCTGAGACGACGATTACGCTGCCCCATGTTGACCACTCACATGTGGCCACTGCCGGTGTTTTTGCAAGTCTCAAGTAAAGTAGTGCAAATCCAAGCCCAAGTCAAGTCTCAAGTCAGGGAAACATGTCGAGTCAAATGCCAAGTCATAGGCTTGTCCTTACAAGTCCTAAGTACTGTTTAGTGTTACCAAATAGTCAAAGTTGTAAGTCTTTGATAAAGTCGAGTCTAAAGTCATCAAATTTGTGACTCCAGTCCAAATTGCTTGACTCATACCACACCTGGCTAAAGCATAGTTACAACACTTTGTCAGGGGGTTGCCTACAGCCACATCTCTGACCTACCTCACAACTCAGTGACTAGCTGAAATGTTTCAACAGTTTAAATTTCTCATATGTCTTCATGAAAAGACATCAAAGTTCTGTTTGAACGTGAGGTAGCGCCAAAGTGTGCCAGAAAATCTCAGGTGCACTTGAGGTCAGCCAGGAATGGATTGTGTTCAACTTTGGAGGCCTTGCTTCATGAAATCTTGTCTTTCAATATTTAAATCCAGCAAAGTCCTCACTGAAAAAGATTTTCGTGTACGCCACCAAACATCCATCAGTGCGGCGTGTATGTCTCACCGCCACCGAAGCTTTAGCATCTTATTGCATTTTCATTCCCACCCATTTGGACCACAAGTGTTTTGCTTTTCAAAGCAAAAGCAACTTGTCACTTTTAAAGATTTGCAGCCAGGAAAGCCATCGGTGAACTTTTACGTGTTTGTGGGGTTTCTTTTGGGGATGTGTCACTCTGTGTTTGGAAGCTCTCCATCACCTCTATTGATTTTGCCGTGCAGTGTGTGTGTGTGTGGCACAGTGGGTTTGCATCGCTCCAGAAATGAAAAATCATATTTCCTTTTTAAAATGTTTCACCGCAGTGCATCAAGCTGACCCGAGCCGTATTTTTAAACATGCTTGTCAACTGTCCTGTTTTCACCGGGAAACTGCCAATCCGCCACATTTTCCCTTCCCTTCCTCTAGTTTCCTCTTTTTGATATTTCATGTCAACAAAAGTCTTCACTGGTTCTGCCAGAGCAGCACAGCTCCCAGTCTGCTCCCCAACACTAGGGCAGAATTTCTGGTGGAAGACCAAAACTTCCCTTAAACTTCTATTTTCAAGAACCAGGTTTGGCCGCCAAAAACCAGGTTGCCCGGACACCCGCCCTTGACCGCCGGCCAAATCCCATAGCACTGAACCCTTAGGCTTGACCCTGCAGGTGGTGGGTCTTTGGGGGGGAGACCCCTTGTGGCTTCTTCAGGCTATGCCTAGCCGGGCCCCACGAATAAAGGCGCAACCACCAGGCGCTCGCCTGCAAGCTTCTCACCCGCCTGGCTCCAGGGTGAGGCCCCGGTATCCCACGTCCAGGCGAGGTGCGGCCACTCATCTTGATCTTTTCAACTCAGCACTCCGACTCAGCACCTCCAAATCCGATGCCATGGTTCTCAGTCGGAAACGGGTGGACTGTACCCTCGGGTTGGGAGTGAGGTCTTGCCTCAGGTGGAGGAGTTCAAGTATCTCGAGGTCTTATTCACGAGTGAGGGACGATTGGAGCGTGAGGTCGACAGACGGATCGGTGCAGCATCTGCAGTAATGTGGTCGCTGTACCGGACCGTCGTGGTGAAGAGAGAGCTGAGCCGGAATGCAAAGCTCTCTGTTTACCGATCAATCTACGTTCCCACCCTCACCTATGGTCATGAGTTATGGATCATGACCGAAAGAATTAGATCGCGGATACAAGCGGCGGAAATGAGTTTCCTTCGTAGGGTGGCGGGATTCACCCTAAGAGATAGGGTGAGGAGCTCGGCCATCCGGGAGGAGCTCAGAGTAGAGCCGCTGCTCCTTCACATCGAGAGGAGCCGGTTGAGGTGGCTCGGGCATCTCGTCCGGATGCCTACCTGGCGCCACCCTGGTGAGGTGTTTAGGGCATGCCCAGCCGGGAGAAGGCCCCGGGGAAGACCTAGGACACGCTGGAGGGACTATGTCTCACAGGTGGCCTGGGAACGCCTTGGTGTCCTCCCGGTGGAGCCGGAAGAGGTCGCCGGAGACTGGGAAGTCTGGACTTCTCTACTGAAACTGCTGCCCCCACGATCCGGACCCGAATAAGCGGAGAAAATGGGAAATGGAATGGCATGTCCATATCCATCCATTATTTTCCCTCATTTCCCATTTGTTTTTAAATACTGTAATTCCCTTATTTTCCCAGAAAATGTTTTCCTCCCTCATTTCCACTCTTTTTTCTGACAAAATTCCATGTTTTTCCACATTTTCTTTAATTTATCTGAAAACATATTTCTGGAGAATTTCCCTGGTTGTTTTTTCTTGAAATTTGCCCCTCAAAATGTTTTTTTTTCCCCCTCATTTTCACTTATTTTTCTGACAAAAATGTATTATTTTTCCACACTTCCTTTTATTTTTTTGGAATTTTCTTGAGAATTTCCCTGCTTAATTTCCTGGAAAATTATTCCTAATTTCCCCCTATTTCATTGGAAAAGTTATTTTCTAATTCCCTTATTTTTCCTCATTTGTCATTTGTCATTTGTCCTTTTCCTCACTTTCCCTCATTTCTCCTTTCTTTAAAAATTTGCCTCCTAATTTTTCTCCAAAAATATCTTTGTTTTTCCCTTATTTTCACTCATTCGCCTTATTTTTGTGAAAACAAATCCTTATTTTCCTGGAGAATTGTCCTAATTTTTCCCCAATTTTCTGGAAAATTTCCCACTTTTCTGGAAAATTG
Source organism: Oostethus manadensis (assembly GCA_024372805.1). Taxonomy (NCBI): domain Eukaryota; kingdom Metazoa; phylum Chordata; class Actinopteri; order Syngnathiformes; family Syngnathidae; genus Oostethus; species Oostethus manadensis. The sequence continues at coordinate 1,918,426 of QODF01000165.1, forward strand.
CCCTAATTTGCCTAATTTCTCCTGATGTTTCTGAAAAAATGTACGTATTTACCTTCACTTCCTTTTATTATCTTGAAAACATTCCCTCATGTCATTTTCTGGAAATATTCAAATGGAAATATTGACAGGTATGTTGTTTACACCAAATGTCACACCAGGAGTGAAGCCAAGCGTGAAAAGGTTCATCAAACGGGGCAGTTTTTTGTTGATAATGTCATCTCTTGATTTGACGTTCAAATTGCCTTCCAAAAAAAAAAAGCATGCATTTGTTTCTCACAAGCTACTCACTGAGCCCATCATCATGCACGACTTGTTCATCTAATTCATTGAGAATAACTACCAAAAGAATAACTCATATTTTCATTTAACCCTATACTTGGGGGTGGGGGGGGGTCATTCCTGGTTCTGCCAGACCAGCAAAGCTCAGCTTCTTGTAAGCTCGGTAACACTAGGGCGGAAATTCTGATAGACAACCAAACTTTCCCTTTATTTTTCAGATATTTTTCCCTCATTTTCCTGGAAATTGTCCTTTGTTTTCTTGAAAATGGTCGCTTATTTTCAAATGCAAAATCTCACACCGGGGGTGAAGACACCGAATGAAAACGTTCATCAAGCGTCGCAGTTTGCATTAATAAAGTGATCTGTTGATTTGACTTTCAAACTCCCAATCAAATTAAAATGCATAAATTTGTACTCACGGGCTAATCACGGAGTTGCGCGTCGGCCACCCTGCACTCGTTATTAAACTAATTAATCACATGCAAACCTGTCAAATAGGATTCTGTGCCTGCTTTGTCACTTTGATTAATTAATCGAAACGTGTGTGCGTGTGTGTGCACTCAGGGAATCAAGCAGTGAACATCAACTTGAAGGTAGACCTTGATATGCACTTTGGGGCAAACGTACAGTCTAAGTGCAGGAGTGGAGCACCAACATTCCCCCAGCACAAATGATTCATGAAAAAAGGGAGCATGTGCTTTCAGGAGCAGAAAAAGAAGTGGAATTTCTTTGAATAATTACTAGAGAAGGGCCCAGGAAGAGCCAGCCAGTGTAAAACTACAAGAAAATAAACAAAGTAAATGCAGTCATTAGTCTGGGGCTGTGCAACATGGGCCACCTGTGCCGGCAGAAGGAACGCCGTTTCCGTCAGCAGCTTACAATCACATCAGTGGGCGGCCCGGCGGCCCTCAAGGCTGCTGGATTAATGAACACGCGCACGGTGCTGACACCCAGAGGAACCACCCTGCACAGGCAGGACTCATGCATCAGCAAGAGGAGAAAAAAAAACCTCAATATTTGTTTCCCATTGGCTTCCGGACGTCCATATTCCGCAGGGTTGGGAACTTAGAGCGGCTACAGATCGATAGCTGTGATAATGACGTGCCAGGTGACTGCGCGGAATGTCGGAGGTGTCACTCCAGATGACAAACCTACAGGGAACCGCCACACGGCTCTGCAGTTTCTACCGCAGCTCAGTGGAGCTTTACTGTACAGAACGCAGGGATGGGCGTTGGACTAAAGTGCAATTTGGAATTTTAAAATTCTGAAAATCTTGACCCCGTATATTCTATTTTTGCACAAACTTCGCCCACGTTCAGCGAAAAGTCATACACTTGTTCTGCACCTGCAATGAACATGAAACAATATTCTGGCTCCATCAATGCAGAATGTCAGTTTCATCCCAAATGATCTCTGTCCTGGCTCGCTTGAAGTGAATGATGCAGCAAGAGGGGGGAAAGATTGTGCTGAAATATTTAAACCACTCATCACTCATTTTCATCATCTATTTAGGACTTGATTCCGCAATCCATATGACGCAATAGGCCACTAATCATCCAATCATTCGGGTTCCGGGTGAGCTGGAGCTGACTTTGGGCAGGAGGTGGTGCACACGTGACAATAAAACTTTCGCACTAACCGAGAGACTCAAATTGACCTGACTAAACGGGTTTTGGATTGTTTGGGTTGTGGGAGGAAACCGAAGCACTCGGAGAACATGCAAAGTCCACACAGAGATGGTCCAACAGAGATTGAAACTAGGATCTCCTGAGTTTGAGGTTGACGTGCTAACCACTAGACCACTGTGCATCCCGCAATGGAGCTTAAAATGCCAAAAAAAAAAAGGAAAAAGGAGTGAGTAATGAGTCTGTGAGACATTCATATTTAATGAGGTGAAAAACGGGTGCGGGCATGCTTGATGCCAGTCTTTCCAGTAGGCTAGTGGGAATGTTGCTCCAGGTGGTGAAGGTGGCTTCACCGAGGGCATCCACTGTCTGCAACTAAAACGTGCCTTGCCAGCCATCCCCAAATGTTCTCCATTAGATTTAAACGATGGGAACACGCAGGATGGTCCAAAAGAGTGAGATTATTGCCCCTGCAACATCTCCACATAGCTGCCTTCCGTTTGACGCCCATGCACAACCGGAAGCTCCACTGTTCCATTGAAGGATCATGATGGTGCCGCGCGGAAAACATCTCAGGTGTGATCTCCTTGTCATGCCGGTAACGTTGGCAGCCATCTGGACCGTCAAGGGAGCATAAAACTTTCTTCCACCTTTCAATGTCCCATGTTTGCTGACTTCATGCAAATTCCAAACAGCAGATTTAGTGGAGTTGATGTTTTTATTGTGTGAATGCTGGAGCATTCACACATATAGTATCATAAATATTCTCTTCCAGATGGCGTTTGATGGTTGTCTGACGGCATGCGGGACCAGTAACAACCTTCATCTGGGCCTAGGATCCTCCCGAGTCTTGACGGACAGCCAATGGGATTCTCTGGCTCAGGACTGGTGACAGTTTTTTTTAATTCCATGAACCTCAGGATGTTTGGAGAAGTCCAACCTCAGCAGCAATGGCGCTGAGGCTGCGAGAGGCCTTGCTTATGCAACTATTCCACCGCCTTCAAAGAGAGAAAGCTTTCTTGCCTTTGCCATCAAGAGATGACGACAGTGTGACTACCTGGCACTAAATCACACTCAATCCGCATTTCTGCCAACATTTTTGCTTTTACGAAACCTTTTGCTCACACGATGATTAGCCTATTTCACTTTCATGCTTCTTTTCTTCCTCAGATTGTGTTTTGTTTCACTCCCATTTCTTCTTTGTGCTTTTTGAAGCTCTACTTTAGGACCTCCTCAAGATCCTACAGTGCAAAATGTACATTCTTGCAATTTTTCAACTAGCCGCACCATTTTGGTCAGGAGTGTGTGTCCCGAGAGGCTGTTTGTGAGCTCCAAACGTGAATAAAACTGAAACACCTCCCTCGCTTGTTTGCCCAGCTTTCGAAAGAAAAGACCAAACACCTTGGAAGGTTTTTTGTCGTGACGTCATGAAGAAAAAAACCTCGCTCTCCATTGGGATGATGCCACTTCTTACTATTCACAGAGGACAGCTTTGTAAAAAAAAAAGAAAGAAAAACATATATACAGTATGCAGTATATATACTGTATGTATGTATACACACACACACGCTTCTCTACACATATTAAAATAGCTTTTAACAATAGTATAGGCTAACTTAGCGTGGTGTTGTTAAAATGCATCTGTAATGTTACCACTGTAGGCCACATAAAAAATTAATATTCTGTATATAGGCTTCGCTACAGATTTTATAAAACGTTTTACCATTAGTACAGGCTAACCTGGTGTGATGTTGTGAATTCAAAATAATTATATATATATATATATATATATGTATATATACACACACATATACTGTATATAATTTTAGGCTTCGCTACACATTTTAAAATAAGTTTTACCATTAGTATAGGCAAGCCTGGCGTGATGTTGTTAAAATGTATCTGTAATGTTAGCACTCACAGCCATGCATTCACACCTATGGCCACTAACTGAGCCAGAAAAAATATCATTTGGTGAATTATCTCAAATAAGGCAGTTAATAACACAGTTGGCAGCATCCAAAAAGACAGCAGAAATGTGGGGAAAGTTCATCCCCCTCCCCAATCGTCGCGTTTTAATGCACTTTTCACCATCCTGTAACCCCACCCCCAAAAGTCTGGTCAAGCACCTGTGTGAATTGAGGGCCCCCTTCCATTGGATTTCACGGGTCAAAGAGCTTCCATGCAAGCGGCTGCGGCTTGTTAAACGGAGCGGCTCTGGCTAATGAAGCGGGTTTTAAACACAGGTGTCCTCCNCCGCTTTTATTGTCTATAAGAATGCGATTATACGCCACAAATAACGACCTCGCTCTGTATTAAGTATGCGAAAGCCTCATCCCGCACAGACTGGCAGATCGCTTTGACGCTTTGTCACCGATGGACCAAACGAGGCGCCGTATCTTAAAGAAACGTGGACATCCTTCGGAGGGACATCCAAGCGTAATTGCGGCAACAGAGTCGGGGGGGCTGAGATATCAATAAAGCGTCTCCCTTCGCTCAGCTGTCTTTCCGGCGTCGGCACCAGGCGCCCCGTCATGACCGGCAAATTATTCACATGCCGATAACGGTCTGCGCTGATCACCCGACGCTCAGCTGGGTGTGATGAGGGGTCAGCGAGGTCACCCGGGAGCCGCATGTGCTGCCCGTTGGCTTTGTTTGAAAAATCCATACGCTCATATCACAGCCCAGAGCATCGACGCGGGGCAGGAGATTGAAATATTGATTCAAGTGGCAAGACATCTTCACCCGAGTGGGTTTTCTTGTGGACTTTTTGGACACGGTGGCAAATCATGACTCTCTTGATTTGCATCTGCAGCCCGTCACTATCTCTGTCAATCATGGGCCATAATGTCAATAACTTCAACCAAAATATATCATCTATTGCCCTTAAGGGTCAGTTCATTGTGTGGTGAAAAACCACACAAAAAACCATTGTGAAGTAGAATGCACCGCACTACTTGGTTGCAACCAGCAGAGGTGCTGTTGAGTCCATCTCAACCGGTTTCCTGTGTTTCCTTTTGGAAAAGTCTTCCCGAAAGCATTGTTTTTTTACAGTGCAGCTTTTACACGTTGGACTTATTTTACCACCATATAGTGTGCGATTTTTAAGTTAGTGAAGAAAATATCTGTTAATTACATGCAAAACCCCATGCATTTATGGATGCAATGCATCACTGCACTGTTTTGCGCACGTTGCTACAAAATCCTCAACGAACTGCTTGTGGCTGAGGAAGGCGTAGTCATCGGTTCAATTGCAATTGCGTTAGTAATGTAAGCTATTTTTTTATGGCATCCTTATTTTGGTGAAGGCACACGGAGAGCAGGAATACATAGATAGATACTTCATTCATCTCCAAGAGACATTCACATCTCCTTATTTCACTCACAACTTGCACGATGTCAGCAGGCATCATAAAGTGCTTGCTTACATTAGCAGGCAGTAAAACGCAAGACGGTGTACACACACAGCCATACTAGCATGCTCTGCTAAACTAAGGTAATCCAGTCACTCACACTCCGAAAGAGGTAAGTTTGCAAGTTTTTTCGTTACAGGAGGCTGCTTGGACACGTTTAGTTTGAGAGGGGGCGGGTTAATGTTTGCGAGGAGATTCCGCCACGATTGAGCAGTCCGTTGGGGAACTACCTCCCTGCACAATTGTTCCTTCTCCTTACAAGACAGCATTTCGTCTTCCGTGAGATTCCGATTTAAGCTGTAAATGCCCTTTTCATTGGCCAATTCTGCGATTCCGTTAACGTGGAAACCCTAGGCCTCATAAATCTACCTAACCAGGGCAAAACAGACTCACAGCAAAAGTGGCAAAGTGAGTTTCACATTTGGCTCGACTATTTTGCTGCCTCTTTTAGGGAACCAAACCACAGCCACAGCGGCAAGAGGCACCCAGACAGCTACCTCACTCAGCAACAGACAAAATACATTTTCAACACACCCCACACTTACGGCCTTCAAAATTTTGAGCGCATCTTGTCTAATAGTGGTAATAAAATAAGAGCGTGTTTAAAAACGTTTGCAGTTGCATCTGCAACTATGTCTTTTTTAATGACCTTATGATTGTTTGTTGACTCGCGACCCCAATGAGGATAAGTGGTATAGAAAATGGATAGATGGATTGTTTTTTGAGGATTATGTAGCAATGAAAAGTTTGAAAATTACTGGGCAAAATTGTCCAGTGATTCAATACATTTTTGCATTTTATTCACTGACACACAAAAACACACAATCCATGGCAATCAAATGAGCAGGGCTGTCAAATCATTTCAAATTTTAATCCGATTCAACACAGTTTCTAATGAATTAATCGTGATTAATCACCATCATAGTTTACTGAAAGAAAGACAAATGATAGGACAGGGTTGTATATAGTTGTATGTGCTTACGGCTCCAAAGGAACTGAAAATGTAAATGAAGTACAAAAATTGCACGCGAGAGAAGATCTAGTTACCTAACCCCCTTTTCTTTGATACCAGCACAACATTTGAATCACATTTTAACGTGTTATTGTGAACAATGGGGAGTTGTATTCAAAGAATTGACATGTTTTGAGTTTATTTTGTGGGGTTTCTGAGCATACTTGAATGCAACAAATTGAGTTACAAATGATAAGAATATCCACTAATCGTATTTCTTTGTCTTTCTGTTTATTTAGACCAGACATGCACGCGTAACAAAGACGTTGTTGTGATGTTCCGAGTGAGCCTGAATGCATCTCGCTGTAGTCTAGTGACAATGAGGAAGTTTCGTTCCCAGGCTGACCGTAGTAGTGGCGTGCTTGTGAGTTGGAGATACACGTATGGTGTTGGAATTGCACTGCTGTTGATGTGCCCAGGTCAGAATAAAATAATAGGAGTGTCAGCCTCGGTGTGACTCTGTGGGGATCCACAAAGTGCCACCTTTTGTCATCATAACAGAAAGGCGCGGCTTGCCATGATGCGTTTGTGTTAATTAGGCTAAATAAATAAACGTTATTAGTGAAAAAATGCGTTACTGCTGTTAACGGGCTATTTTTGACAGCCCTAAAAATATGTGTAAATAGAAAAAATTGAATTAAATCAAATTCAAATGGCACAAAACGTTATTTATAAAACGGAATATGGGGAAAAATATGCAAAACCGAATTTAGAGGGCTCTATAATCTCCCTGTTGCACAGGTTTCTTGGAAAATGAATGGACCGGAGGTCTGGAGCCCAGAGAAGTGGACCTATTTAGAACTATTTCAATCATTTTTTAAGATTAACTCTCCGGTTTGGAAAGTCACATGTCCCTTTCTAATTCAAAGAAATTGTGACTCATTCTACGTGCAGAACCACACCGATTGCACCTTTAGAGGTCTTCCCACTCCAAACTACTACTTACACTTGACTTTACAGCAACCTTAAGGACCTGTGAAATGTAAAAAAACACTCACCATGGAGTCCATCATTACCCGAGAGAGTGCATTAGTGCAGATTTCACATAAAGAGCTGGAAATTGACCACTTGTGGACCCTTTTTTGTGTACACGCAGTTAAGCACAAAGTCGCAGGGGAGCTCATGATCCATTCCCACAATCAAGCCTGAATCAATCCAATTAAAGTCACCGTGCTTTCATGCTCCACACAATCACCGAAATCAAACACTACTTGAAAGTCTCGTTGCTATCAAATGTGAACCAGGGTGACCCCGGTGGCTCTTTTCTCCCTCGCATTTTCCATCTCCTCCTGGGAGATACGACATCTCTCCTCACATCTGACACAAAGTTGGACCACCGCAATGAAGTCATTTCCCTTGAAATCTCCCTCTTTAGATCAGATATATTATCAGTCATTTACATCTCATGTGGCTCCAGCTCCAACATCTTGTCATAAAATGCCATCAATTTCCACCCCCTGCGGTCTCCGGAGCACTTTTGGGAGAGCGCGGGAAGGCTTCTGAGTGTATAAATCTGAAATTATGTGTGCAGAGAGTGACAAGCCCATCAGTGATGATCCAGTGAACAGTGTCCCACGGTACAAAAAGGCCATCTTTGGTGAAGCCGTCCCGTGGCAGCGGCATATTTCACCGCGTCGCACACAAATCACATCACATCAGGCACATGTCCGCTGTATTGACTGGAAATAACGCACCAGCAGCAGTTAAGGGATCTGCAAGAACACGGCAACGAAAAATATCACAATCGGCTGCTTTTTTTTCCTGGAGGATGCGGCGCTATTTTTGCCATTTCTAGGACACCAATATATTCATACGTGGAGCCTGATTAATGGAGCTGCCTCACACCCTTGAGCCCGGTGAGATAAGGCGATTACCCAAGAAGACAAATGCATAACCATACAAGAAGTCCTTCCCCATGTGGACGAGAGGGCGATCAAATCTCCATGAAGAAATAGCATGAGGGGGGCGGATTAATTTGCCCCCAAAGGTCAAACTTTCTCATCGTCTTGATTGGGAGTTCTTGATTATTTCTTGCATAACTGATTGCAGCCAAAACACCTGACATCCAATAACATCATGGTGATTAACACGCGTCTTCCTTTAGACCTGAGGGGGCAGTTTGGACACAATTACGCACGATGCCGCGCACAATCATTCTCTTTGCGTAGCTGCGTTCGTGTGCGTGCGCACAAAACGCTGCAACTTGTACACGAAGTTGCTCCAGTACACGAAGTGTTGCTCCATTTTAAAAAGCGTCGGACAGAAATAAGGCGAGAGTTGGTGCGGAACGCGAGCCGCCTTTTACGCGGGGAGGTCTCGTACTTTTACGCGCAAAGACCGCCGTGCGTAAAGGAAGGCTCGCGTGTTCATTTTCAATGTGCATTGCATTTATGGGTCCAACTCACGCTGCTGTTGTGCCCGGACCAGTGCACCATCGCCTGGTTGTGTGCAGAATCCCCCGACAGAGCAAAGGTGGAGGTGTCCAGGTGGGGCTCACTTTGCCTCGGGTGAGAACCTTTGCTCTCCTCGCCAGCGCGCCGGTACTCGCTTCTGTAGCTGGAAACCCCTTCGCCAGCCTCTGCACTCCTTTTAACCACATGGCTCAGCATTCGGGGGTCGTCTGGTTCCGTTTTCGGCGCCAGCGTTTCGCCCCGTGTGGCGTCAACGCCGACTGACCCCGCTTTTTCCCAGTTTGAAACTTCCCCGCCGTTTTTCAGCGATCCCTCCGTCTTTTCCCACCTAATCCGGCAAAACCCCCTGTCTGCTGCAGAACTTATCCCCGCCTGAGCCGCAAACTTGCCTCGGAGGGCTTGCAGCGTCAGCAGCAGGGCAAAGAAACGCGGGAAAGTGCCGCACGATCGCCACGGTCCCATGGTGTGCGCGCTTTTCCTCCAGCAGGAGTCAACTTGTCAAATATTCACCGCCGCGTTTGTACGCTCGCATCTGCCATTCGGGGGGCGGAGGAGAGAGAACTGCTCTATCTCAGCCCAGGACTTGGTGTAAAGCGAAGGAAGGCTCGGGGGGAGGTGCTGCACGTGGATGAAGAGGGTCGAGTGGGACCATCCTTTTTGGAGTGATTTCTTCTAATGACTGCTTGCAACATTTGTATACCCACTGGACTGTTTTGCTTCTGCAGCTCACAAAAGCCAGCAAACATTTGATTTTAACTCCCCAATAGACGCCATTATAAATGGTTACGCTTTAGAGTAGTCCGTGTGCAGCAAGGGTTTACTGGTGGCAGCTGAAGGTAGAGTCTGGGAAGTATCAAGTATTACCAAAATATAAAAAATATATGTAATACCCTAATGGATAGAAAATGGGTGGATAAATATACCGTGTTGCTAAGGAGTGCTTCCATTTTCCCAGCATGCCTTGCGGCACTTGTTTTGGAAACAGTTTCTGTTGTTTCTTATTCCCCATGGTAGAAATGGTTGCACTGTGTGTGTTTACTTGTCTTTTGGGGGGATTGTACTCAGTGTTGTTCCAGTGATCTAGTGTAAAGGTGCTCTTCCTTTAAGATATCCAAGTCTGCTTTCTGTAGCATTGTACTTTGAGGGGTGTACTCACATTGGTGGAATCTTGTGGAGGCTTTCAGTCGTCCGGGTGTTATCCGTAGTAGCAGAAATTTCAATCGCGACTGGATTTGGGTAGTAGAGTTGCAGACTTTCCGCTTCTTCAGATAGAGTCTTCGGTACAGAGAAGTACAACTAAGTCCACAGGTTTGGCGACTTTATAGCCTTGACTCCTCTTGACAGAATAAGCTCCTCTTGCACTAAGGTTCAAAGATCCTGACGAGCAACAAAACAGGTAAAACAGGAGTAGGAGCCCAGTAGGAAAGGAGTAGCTATCCCTTATGTGAGAGGTTTAGGGGAGAAACTTCAGAGGATTTTCAGACAGCACAACATTCCAGTTTATTTCAAGCCAGTCAAAACATTAAGGCAGACGCTGGTGCATCCTAAAGACAGGATCCCCAATCACAAAAAGGTGTCAGGCGGAGTGTACTGAGGAATACATGAAAACTAAGCAACATCTCTCCAAAAGAATGGCACAACACCGGAGGCACAACAGCAGTGGTCTAATCAGCAGTGCATCCGCATCTGAAGACATTGAGGTCAAGGTTTTAGCTAGGGAAAAGCACCCGTTTGAAAGAGGGGTGAAAGAAGACTATTTTGTCAGGAAGCATAGCTCCAGTCTCAACCAAGATGGCGGCTGGCGTTACAAGTTAACCCCCTCCCACACACACACACACACACACAATGGCCTTATCGGATCAAGGCCTTTGATACTTCTAATGTAGTCTACACCGCCCAAGACCAGGTAGAGTTAAGGTAAGTATGTAGGAATGTGGCAGTTCGGGCCGCTCCTCTCAGGAAAACACTCCCCCTCAGGAGGAGCTTTTTCTGTCAAGAGGAGTCAAGGCTTCTCTGTGCCGAAGACTCTAGCAGAAGAAGCCTCTGTGAACAGAAGCGAAAAGTCCGCAACTCTACTACCCAGGCCAGTCGACGATCCAGATGTCTACTACATCTGTGGAATATGGTACATTCCCGGTGAGACGCCGGTACTTCTAAAAACAATTCATTTAAAGCCACGGGAAACAAGAGCTTTGTGATCTGGCTTGTGCCTGACCACCAGTCCCTTCCAGTCTGAAAACACGCCATACTATTCGTTTCATGTTTTTTATCAGTACGCAACCAAATCATCCTGAAAACAACAAAAACAGCGCCATAACTACTGCCTCCTATAAAAAAAAACACTGTTAGCACGATTTTGAGATGAAAACGTTTGCATCATGCGCCCAGGAGACACAATCATGCATGTGTTTCAAGGACAGCTTCTTTGATTTGAAGACCGGAACAAACACGTCCTTGTAATGGAGGAGAGCAGCTTACTTACAGTACAGAAATAAGGAAAGCGAGCGTGACTTCCATTCAAGGTTCATGCTGGTCAAAGCCCCAAGGCTTTACCGAGTATCTATCTATTACCATGACTTAATATGCAAAGATCACTTTGTCCTCTCAATGGGTCCTTCATCAGGTGCTGCACAATCAATGAGACGCTGCATAAGAGCTGTATTAAAAACAGCGCACATGCGCACCAACTTTGCTGTTGTCACTACGCCGTCGGTTGTACGCTGGTGCAGAACGCTTCTGCAGCCAGTCGGCCGTTTCTCAACAGCCAATTTGCCAATTTGTAGTACTTGTGTATGCATGTGAACGGTACGTCATCCGTCCATTTCTTTCTTGGCAGCTACGAAGCGTTAATGTCAGGCCACAACGTCAAGATTGGAGAAATTACTACATAGTCAACTTTTTGTCTTTTCTCATATTTCCATAAGGTCATCTTTTCTAGGGTGCAAGTGAATAAAAAATCATGTGCAGGAAAAAAACACATCCAAATAAATAAGCCGCTCCGTGTGACATGATGGTTGTAGTCAAATACTGCTACACAATTACACCTGCTTCTTCTTCTTTTCCTTTGGGCTTATCCCGTTAGGGGTCACCTTAGCGAATCAATTGCCTCCATTTAACTCTGTCTTCTGTATCCTCTTCTCTTGCGCCAACTACCTTCATGTCCTCTTTCACTACATCCATAAACCTCCTCTTTGGTCTTCCTCTAGGCCTCCTGCCTGGCAATTCAAAACTCAGCATCCTTCTACCAATATATTCACTATCTCTCCTCTGGACATGTCCGAACAATCTCAGTCTGGCCTCTCTGACTTTATCTCCAAAACCTCTAATATGTGCTGTCCCTCTGATGTGCTCATTCCTGATCCTGTCCATCCTGGTCACACCCAAAGAGAACCTCAGCATCTTCATCTCTGCTACCTCCAGCTCTGCCTCCTGTCTTTTCCGTAGGGGCAATTACACCAATCAGGTGTAATTACTGTAAATGTACTGCAAATAAGACTGCCATCATTATTTCCACTTAGAATGTGTCAAAAGATACACTTTACTTCCTGTTCTGTCTCCTCCACCAATCAGATCATGTCACGGGGTCATACCAAAGTGTAGGAATGCAAAAACCGCATATCTTGTTTGGCCTTTTTTTAGTCATCCTTCTTGTTTTTTGTAGATTATCTCAGTTTTCCACAACTGTATGCATTTTGACAGTTGCGATGCCGTTTATTGTCAATGATAGATGACTAAATATGACTTTTTTGCATATCTTTTGTGAACTGTTAACCTTCCTGCTTGATGGACACATCCAGTCTGCGACTTCTTTGCATCTCTTCAACCAACAAATCACATTTTTTGTGTTGGAGTGGCCCAGGGAGTGCACACAATGCATTGTTGCTCGTTTGCAACATGCTAAGAAGGTTTGGCAGCCAGTTAGCTATCCTGATAGGGACTTAGCAGCCTTGGGGTGTTCCCGCACTAGCCCAGTGGTGTCCAAAGTGCGGGCCGAGGGCCATTTTTAGCCCACACCATGTTTTTATTGGCCTAAAACACAGTTTATTAATGATTGCAGGCATGCAACTTTGCCCAGGCAATGACTGCAATGCGACAAAATCCATAACAGAAAGTAATCGGAAGGCTTAAAATAGTCCAAAAGTCACACACGTGCGCAACTTTGTGTTGCCTGATAACGACGTGGCATTTCACTAACTATTGTGATTCCTCCTCTTGTAAGTAACTAATGGCAGCCGCCACCTTGTACAAAATAATCGCAACAACTCAAAAAAAGACTGGAAATAGTCCACAAAGTCAGGGACATTTCAGTGATGGGACAAACAAATGGGCTGAAGCACGAATGCGAATCGCCCCCAAGTCCGGCACGGTACAAATGGCGAGTGTATAAACTTAGACCGGGGGGGGGGGGCAAACTGCGGCCTGTGAACCAAATCAGGCCCGCCAAACATCGTAATTTCAAAAATTACTTTTGGATTGTAAACATGACTTGCAGTGTTACTGTGAGTGACAGGAAGTAGTCAGATGCTTGTACAAAAAAGTCATGTAACCTACCTACTGCACCTCGTGGGCAGGCAAACAAACATCCACGCACAAGACCCGCGCCAAAATGACTCCCATATATCCCTGCCGCAAGGCATGCTTGGTAGCTCTCCTAACATGGGGCAAAAAAACCTGTCTCACGACGGTTTAATCCCAGCTCACGTTCCCTATTAGGAGGTGAACAATCCAACGCTTGGTGAATTCTGCTTCACAATAATAGGAAGAGCCGACATCAAAATCGCATTTTGATTGCAGAACATTTGAGGTAAACAAAGAGAGACGTTCCCTTACTCCAAAGTATGCATTGTTGTTGCCGCGCTACTACCCAGCATGCCCTGCGGGCGCTTGTATGTCAAAAATAGTATAAGAAAGAGAAATATGAATTCCATTGGGTGGCTTTTACTCGAGATTCTATCCATCCATCTATTTACGTCGCTGCTGTTGCTTGGAAGAACCCTCAGCTGCAACAGCAGGAATCTTCTGAGCTGTGAGAAGGGAAAGACTTTGCTGCTGATGGAACAAAAAGAGCATTCAGTGTCCTTGAAATTTGCAAGTACAAAACAAGTCGATGGGCTGACACGAGGTCTTCACCTTTTAATCTCGCAGACGACAGAGAAAGTGCTGGCCAGCGGGATCATATCTTGGTGGCCATTTTTTTTTGGTCCCTTCTCCGTACAAATAAATTGAGATTCATACAAAGTGAAGGCTGCGGGGCAGCAGGTGCCACTGTCGCCGCTCGGCCAGTCGGCAAACAGCTCGCTCTCTCTGCGGGCCGTCCCCCGGCGGAACGCCTCACCAATGAGGGGCTAATTGGACTGATCGCACTCTGTTTACTCATTATGCCGCAAAGATGAAGTGGGCTGCTCCCAAATAAACCGTGGCAGGCCGGGAGGTGGAGCTTACTCCATCAGTGTCGGCCCAAATACGGTTTGGATCAGTTGAATAATTAATCACTGGGAATTGTTGGATGCGACTGATTAATCGCGCCTTGGAGCAACCGAGGCTAAATGGAGTTTTGTAGTCGGCTGCAAACCAGCACAGGCGCTTTTGAGTCAATCTCAACATGTTTGCTGGCCACAGAAAAGAAGATGGGGTCTTTAATTCACACCATGTCCAAAAACATGCGATAACGTCTGTGGCTGTAGGCAACGTCCAGATTTTTTGTTTACTAAAACCACAAGATTCCAGTAGCTGCGCTGCAGTCTCATCTGTGGTCAGCATCCGTTATATGCCTCTGTATGCGCGTACTACCTCTCAGCTTTTACACTTGCAGTATTAATACTCCTTATTACAACATTGGTTCTGTTGCTGCTGTGATGTGCAATACAGTACCTCCCCATACCTTTTCTATGCCGCTTATCCTCATTAGGGCCACGGTGGTGTGCTGGAGCTTATCCCCAGCTGACTTTGGGCGAGAGGCGGGATACACCCTGGACTGGTCGCCAGTCAATCGCAGCCCCAGGCCACCATCAATATACCTATAAACATGTCTATTTTACAACACAAGCCAGCAAGAGGTCGTCAATCCAAATGCACACCCCGCTCCCAATGCAACCAAAATAGCACAAATGGTAAAACATGCAAAAGACACCATGTACCTGCACCACCAGGTCTCGGAAAGTCATGCTTATGCCCTAATATACATGAAAAATAATACTAGCATGCATAACTAGCAAGGCATCCTGTTTGACTTCTTGTTTGGGGAAGCGTACATGTGGTCTTCCCAGCATGCCATGCGGATTATACAGTTGTCACCCTCACTCAATCGCATTTTCCCCCCAAAGTAAGTAAGAAATTATCACTGTTTTGTGGTTGAATACGGTGTTTAAAACTGGATAACCAAAGTCAAATACAAATGCAAGGCAGAAGAAGCATTCTAATTGTGAATGTAGTACACTACATTGGCCACAAGGTGGCTGCGTTCAGTGAGACCCTAATGAGGATAAGCGGTATAGAAAATGGATGGATGGATTGCCAGCGATCGCCAAAGCTTTTACTGCAGGTGTGAATTATCTATAACATGCACAGTAATAACAACATAATAATCATAATAATAACACGGGCTACCATTGGGGACAAAACCCATCAAAATCTAAAACTCTAAACCTCCAATGCCACTGAGGTCCGCCAGGGAAATCATTTACTGTGACACACGCGAGCAGGAGTTTGATTTACGTCTTAAATGGCTTATTTACTCTTAATATGTTGACTATATTTGGGTAATACGAGTGTATAGCCGTTCAAAGCCGCCATTACATTGAAATGATGAGACAACAGCCACTGCAGGAAGTTTGCTGTCCAGATAGAAGATCAGTTAGAAGATCACAAACAGGTTTCCTAATTCCATAGCTACAAAAATATTCAAATTATTACTATTGAGATAAGATTGACTTATCACGGTGGAATCTGGAACCGATTAGCCAGGATAAACGAGGAAGAAAGGACAGGTGAGTATTGTTTTGCGTGTAGTTTAGTAAGGAAGCACTTTCATGTCCACGTAGTCCACGTGTGCTCCGTTTGTTATTTGTTATGTTTGATTGGGTCTATAGGCTCCCATTGGTTGGTGTTGTTGTTTTGTGCCAATCTACCATGCCTTTCAATGTAGTTGTGTGCTATTGTGATGGCAGTCATCTCTGTATTTACAAATCAGCACTTAAATAGGGTAGATGAGATGGTGTTTTTTTTCCAACTAAAATAATTGCCCTAATTATGGGCATAAAAGCATAAAAGGGGGGTTTTCTCCCACAAATAAAAAAAAATGTGATGAAAAAGCAGATGCTGGATCCACCTTACTTGTTGGTAAATGAAGCATGAGGGTTAGAAAGAGCCGCGAGTTTTTCCACCAATTCTAGTAAACGTTATATGTCACAAGTTCTGGGAATATTGGGTTTTTTACAAAGCCAGGCCAATTGTCGCCTGTCTCCAATGAACTGGCAATCATTGGGTTTCTTTCCCATGTGTTCTTCTGAACTGGATCACAGGCTCAGCAGTGTAGTGGTTCCCGTAGCTGAGTCTGACCGGAATCGCACTATACTGTAGTTTGCCTTTCGGGCCATGGAAATAGGGCTTCCGAACATGTGGACTTTTTCTTCTTTATTAATCTTTTGTTGTTGTTGTTGATGTGCGATGGAAGCCTGGGTAGCCAGTTAGCATGTTTTTTGGTTTGATTTTTGATTGACTGATTGACTTTATTTCAAACACACATCTCGCTTCAATTACTAGTACACAAATATTCACTTCCTGTATTCAACATGCACCAATTCAATATTAACTTATTCTTTTCAGTCAAAACGAATAAATTAATATTAGCATTGGAAAAGAAAAACAAGTAATAGAAATACCAGAAACAGAAAAGCAAGTACTATAAAGCAGTATCCATCCATCAACATGAACATAGTTAGGCCTCCACGTCTCTGTATTGTAACAAGACGTTTTGTTTATATAAACATTTCAAACAACAAATGCTCTGAGATTGCTTTTGTTCGGGTCCCAGACTATTCCACATCTGAACCCCACAAAGAGACAAAGAAAAACATTTCCTGGTAGTATTTTCCAGCAGGGTATCAAAGTTCCTTAAGCCTCTCAAACCATACGGCTGATCTCTGTGAGAAACAATGTTCTGAATATTAATTGGTAATAGGTTATGAAATGCTTTAAACATAAACATTGCTGTGTACAGTTTTACAAGATCATGTCATTTTAGAATTTTTGATTTGGAAAATAGCGGATTGGTGTGATCAAAATCCCCTCCTTATGAATTATTCGTAATGCCTTCTTTTGTAAATAAAATAACGAGTCTATTGCGGTCTTGTAGTTATTGCCCCACACTTCCACACAATAAGTTAAGTAGGGAAGAATTAGGGAACAATATAAAGTATGCAGTGCACTGTAATTAAGGACATATTTAACTCTATTAATAATTGCAAGGCTGTTGGAAATTTTTTTATATATATACTTAATATGTGTTGTCCAGTTTAACTTATGGTCAATCATTAATCCCAAAGATTTTATTTCTGCAACATACTCAATTTTAATACCACTAACCTCTACCCATTTTTGCAACATCAATAAATGTTTTCCAAATAACCTTACTTTGGTGTTATTTAGGTTTAAGGATAATTTATTACTTTTCATCCATTTTTTGATTTTACTCAATTCATTATTTACATTGTGGATGAGATCATCGAAACTGTTATTGCATTGTTATTGCATATTGTAAAATATATTTGTGTCATCTGCAAACATTATACATTTTACCAACTGAGAAACATTAAAAATGACATTGAAATATAAATTAAATAATTTGGGGCCCAATACTGACCCCTGGGGAACCCGACAAGCAATGCCAAGACATCTGGAAGAAAAGTCATCCATGTGAACATACTGCACTCTATCGCTTAAATAACTTTTGACCCAATTTCCCAGCTACCCCATGTATACCATATCGTTCTAACTTTTTTAAAAAACACACTGCTCCTCCTGAATCCGAGATTCGACTATCCGGCGGATCCTCCTCTCCAGAACCCCTGAATAGACCTTACCGGGAAGGCTGAGGAGTGTCATCCGGGGAATAGTTAGAACACACCCTCAGGTCCCCCTTCTTGAAAAGCGGGACCACCACTCGGGTCTGCCAGTCCAGGGGCACCGACCCCGAAGTCCACGCGATGCTGCAGAGTCGTGTCAACCAAGACACGCCCACAGCATCCAGGGCCTTAAGGAACTCCGGGCGGATCTCAACCACCCCCGGGGTCTTGCCACCAAGAAGCTTTTTGACCACCTCGGTGACCTCAGCCCCAGAGATAGGCGAACCCGACTCAGAGACCCCAGGCACTGCTTCCATGTTGTAAGGCGTGTCGGTGAGATTGAGGAGGTCTTCAAAGTATTCCCTCCACCGGTCCAAAACATCTCGAGTCGAGTTCAGCAGCACACCGTCCCCACCATACATGGTGTTGACTGTGCACTGCTTCCCCCGCCGGAGACAGCAGGCCATCCGGAAGTCGTTTTCCTTGGCCTCTCCGAACTCCTCCCATGTCCGGGTTTTTGCCTCAGCGACCGCCAGAGCTGCAAAAGGCTTGGCCTTCCGGTACCCGTCAGCTGCCTCCAGGGTCCCATGGGCCAAGACGGCCTGATAGGACTCTTTCTTCAGCTTGACGGCATCCCTCCCCACTGGTCTCCACCAACGTGTTCTGGGATTACCGCCACGACAGGCACCGACCACCTTACGGCCACAGCTCCTAACGGCCACATCGACAATGGAGGCACGAAACATCGCCCACTCGGATTCAATGTCCGCTGCCTCGCTCAGAACTTGGTCAAAGCTCTCCCGTAAGTGAGAGTTGAAACTCCTTCTGACAGTGGACTCTGCCAGGCATTCCCAGCAGACCCTCACAATGAAATTGGATCTGCCAGGTCTGACCGGCATCCTCTCCCACCATCGGAACCAACTCACCACCAGGTGGTGATCAGTTGAAAGCTCCGCCCCTCTCCTCACCCGTGTGTCCAAGACATGTGGTCGCAAGTCCGACGACACAACCACAAAGTCAATCATCAAACTGCGGCCCAGGGTGTCCTGGTGCCAAGTGCACACGTGGACACCTTTATGCTTGAACATGGTGTTCGTTATTGACAATCCGTGACGAGCACAGGAGTCTAACAACAAGACACCGCTCGGGTTAAGATCAGGGGGTCCATTCCTCCCAATCACACTTCTCCAGGTCTCACTGTCGCTGCTAACATGAGCGTTGAAGTCACCCAGCAGAACAAAGGAATCCCCCGAGGGAGCACTCTCTAGTACTTCCTCTAAGGACTCCAAAAAAGACGGGTATTCTGAACTGTCGTTTGGCGCATAAGCGCAAACAACAGTTAGGACCCGTCCCCCCACCCGAAGGCGTAGGGAAACTACCCTCTCATTTACTGGGTTAAACTCCAACGTGCAGGCATGGAGTTGGGGGGCAACAGGAATTGCCACCCTTGCTCGTCGCCTCTCATTGCCGGCAACACCAGGTGGAATGAAGTCCAGCGCCTCTCGAGAGGACTGGTTCCAGAGCCCTTGCCGTGCGTTGAGGTGAGTCTGACTATATCTAGCCGGAATTTCTCCACCCCACGCACCAGCTCAGGCTCCTTCCCCACCAGAGAGGTGACATTCCACGTACCGACAACTAGCTTCTGTAGCCGAGGATCGGACCGCCAATGCCCCTGCCTCCGGCCGCCACCCAGCTCTCTTTGCACCCGACCCCTTTGGCCCCTCCCACGAGTGATGAGCTCATGGGAGGGGGGACCCACATTACCTTTTCGGGCTGTGCCCGACCGGTCCCCATGGTTGCAGGCCCGGCCACCAGACGCTCCCCATCGTGCCATGCCTCCGGGCCTGGCTACAGAAGGGGGCCCCGGTGACCCACGTCCGGGCGAGG
This sequence comes from Oostethus manadensis, assembly GCA_024372805.1. Taxonomy (NCBI): domain Eukaryota; kingdom Metazoa; phylum Chordata; class Actinopteri; order Syngnathiformes; family Syngnathidae; genus Oostethus; species Oostethus manadensis. The sequence goes on from QODF01000165.1 coordinate 1,938,115, forward strand.
GAAAAATATTACATTGTTTAATATTGAATCCTGCTTTGCGAAAACACACTTATCACATTTGGGTCTGGAACAAATTAACAGCAATAAATGAGGCATTACTGTGCATACAGATGATGAATGAAATGCCAAAATGAGCATTTAAACTTACTCTTCCCTTCCATGAAGATGTGATTGTTGCAAAAACCACCACCATCTTGTTTTGCTGTGAGTTATTTTCTTCCAACTGTCCCTGGTTCCATTTTGGTTTATTTTGCAGCTGGGATGAAAAGAAAATCTTAAAGTGCTAAAAACGCTGCTGAAGACAAGAAGTAAATCATGGCAAAACAGGAAGGTGGTGTCTCTGCTGCTACATTGTGTCTTTGTTAACGATCACATCTTCAATGAAGGTGAGAGTAACCTTAAATGTTCATTTTTGTCTTTCATTCATCATTTATATGTATTTATATTAGGGTTGTCCAAAATAGCATGTTAACGGAGGTTTGTAAATTAGTTCATTAATTAATTACACATAACATTTTTAGAGTGTTTAACGCATTTCAAATCATGTCGATGACCATGTACTGTACATATCTCTGACTCACAAACACGTCTCTGTAGTCCATTCAGCTTCATGGTCACTTTTCACCATGTGTTTATGCGTGGTCCCTAAATAATAAGAAAGCCAAAGAAAAACAGTAACTTGATATTCTTATCTCACTAGAGTAATGCTTACTGCGGAACTACAATTTGCTGCATTTAAGTATGCTGGGCTACTCAAAACGTGAATTCTACTTAAGTCACGTGGTGTCTTTGAACCCATCCCTTGATGGCAAATAATAACGTGGTCATAGGAAAAGTGCACTTTTTCCTGAATTTTGCCCATCATCCACAATCTCAGGTGTGTCTCATTATGTGCATTCTTAGCTGCTCTTTTTAAGCTGTTTTTGGATCTTTAGACCGTACAAGAGAAATAAATGTCTCACATAAGCATTGTTGATGCTGGGCAAAATTCCAAATAAAGTGCACTTTTGCTTTAAAGTGGGATTTAAATGTTGTGCTCCTAAAGAGCATTAGAAAAATGCATTTTCAGATGTGTTTTTTCCTGCTTTACATTTCCAGTTCACTTGGAGCTGTAAATACATAGTAATACTCTGGAGTAATATTCTTCTGGGCGTATTTTAGACATAGTGGCAAATGGCAATTAATCGTGATTAATTCATTTGAAAAGTGTGATTAATTTGACATTGGACAGCCCTGTTTAATATGCGCATCAAACTTAACTATAATTTTCCCTCTAAAAAAGTGTTTTGTGTTGACCATTTTGGGTAAATTGGATTGGCATGATTTCTAATGGGAAAAGAGAGTCCGTTTTGGTTAGTGTTGGACCTTCTGGAAAGGATTAACGACTCTAACCAAGGTTCTACTGCAATTGTTACTTTCTGAAAAAAATAACAGCAAAAGAGTGTTTAAAAATAACAACGAATCAATTAATATGTAAATGCTGCCAGTGCTTATTGCACACTGCTTGGAAGTATTTCTTTTTAATAACCTGAAGTAAACTTTGACTGAGAGAGAGCACTATGAAGACTGCCTTTGCTTGTGTCAAGGAAAAAGTCTTTTTTTGTGAACGAAGAGCTATCTTCCTCTTGTCGGTATTCCATATCTCCCTGGGTGGAGAACATGCTTGTGCATAAATGCAAGGCGCGGTAGAGCAATAAAAGATGGTGTGCGGCGGTGTGGTTCACTCTGGGTTTTTATGTGCTCCCTCTCTCCGGTGTAGATCATTAGCAAGATTATCAGATGCAATCATCTCATTGTGGCGGTGCATAACTCAGAGCGCAGCCTACTCGCGCCGTCCTCTCCCGTGTCTCTTGTGAAGCAAACTCAAAAGCTTTCAGGACAAAATCCCATTTGTGCATCTGCTGTCTGCCTTCCCAAGCTTGTTAGTTCCAACACTTCAGTGATCCCCGGTGGAGGCACTAGCGACAGCCGTAATGGCCGTCATCCAGACAGCTCACATTCTCACATAGCAAGCTGCACTCCCNCTTGGAGCTGTAAATACATAGTAATACTCTGGAGTAATATTCTTCTGGGCGTATTTTAGACATAGTGGCAAATGGCAATTAATCGTGATTAATTCATTTGAAAAGTGTGATTAATTTGACATTGGACAGCCCTGTTTAATATGCGCATCAAACTTAACTATAATTTTCCCTCTAAAAAAGTGTTTTGTGTTGACCATTTTGGGTAAATTGGATTGGCATGATTTCTAATGGGAAAAGAGAGTCCGTTTTGGTTAGTGTTGGACCTTCTGGAAAGGATTAACGACTCTAACCAAGGTTCTACTGCAATTGTTACTTTCTGAAAAAAATAACAGCAAAAGAGTGTTTAAAAATAACAACGAATCAATTAATATGTAAATGCTGCCAGTGCTTATTGCACACTGCTTGGAAGTATTTCTTTTTAATAACCTGAAGTAAACTTTGACTGAGAGAGAGCACTATGAAGACTGCCTTTGCTTGTGTCAAGGAAAAAGTCTTTTTTTGTGAACGAAGAGCTATCTTCCTCTTGTCGGTATTCCATATCTCCCTGGGTGGAGAACATGCTTGTGCATAAATGCAAGGCGCGGTAGAGCAATAAAAGATGGTGTGCGGCGGTGTGGTTCACTCTGGGTTTTTATGTGCTCCCTCTCTCCGGTGTAGATCATTAGCAAGATTATCAGATGCAATCATCTCATTGTGGCGGTGCATAACTCAGAGCGCAGCCTACTCGCGCCGTCCTCTCCCGTGTCTCTTGTGAAGCAAACTCAAAAGCTTTCAGGACAAAATCCCATTTGTGCATCTGCTGTCTGCCTTCCCAAGCTTGTTAGTTCCAACACTTCAGTGATCCCCGGTGGAGGCACTAGCGACAGCCGTAATGGCCGTCATCCAGACAGCTCACATTCTCACATAGCAAGCTGCACTCCCCGCTCAGGTTGGACCCACACTATTAAAAAAATGAAAAATCTTTTTTGGTATTATTGGACAAAATGCTGTTTTTGTTTTTTTTAACATCCACAAAAAAAGGCATTTTACAATCACAGAGGTGTCGTTTTCATGCAACTTTCCTTATTGCAGCGTCTGTGTGTATTACCGGAATGTCATTTTGCTGTCAGTACAATAACACAACACATGAATACATTTTCCCCTTAAGAAATCATGTAAATCCAATCAATCCCTTCCAGGAAAACATGTTTTTATACCGTAATTTTTGATGATTAACTCTCTACTTTTTTCCTGCAGCTTGTACGTTGATGCAGCAAATTTGTGGCTTTAAAAAAAAACTTCACTTCCCATGATGCTTAGAGAGCAGCTTCAGGAAGTGGTGACAAGGAGGAGGAAAAAGGAAGCTAATATCAAGTCTTATGCAGCAATCTTTGGCACAGCTTAAGTAAGTTTGATCAAAATGACTACAGCTTCTGTTTGGACTGCAGTTATGAGGGTGTCCAACGTTGATGCTGAAGAAGATGAATTTAGTGGTTATAGTTCCCAGGCGGAGGAGGAAAATGGCGATAAATGGCTTTTTTGGTAGGCTGCTGTTTAACTAGCCATCTTACATACACTGCTCAGAGATGTTTAACTAGTTGTGTTACATGCACTGTTGGGCCTTGTTCGGAAAAAGCATTTATTTAATCAAAATATCTTCTGTGTACTAAATATCACATGTCACAGCGTAGACACCTGCGGCTACATACCACTGCGGTTTATAGACAAGAAATGATGATAGTTTTACAGTTGTTGTTTGACATGCAGAAACAATTGGAAATGCATATGAATGATGAATAAACATTTAAGGTTACTTTTACCTTCATTGCAGACAAACCTTCATACAGACAAATACTCATTCATATTTCTGGACATATTTTACACTTAGTGGCAAATGGGGATTAATCGTGATTAATTCATTTGAAAACAATGATCAATTTAACATTTGACAGCCCTAATTTATATGCGTTTCAAGTTGTTTTCTGCATGGCAAACTATAATTTTGAGTCTAGAACAGTGTTTTGTATTCACATTGTTGGCTTTTTGGAACGGTTAAATTGGATTTACAAGATTCCTAATGAGAAAATAGAGTCCATTTTGGAGATGCAGAAAGCAATTGGAAATGCATATGAATGATGAATGAACATTTAAGGTTACTTTTACCTTCATTGAATACGTGAGCAAGATCAACCACCACAGCCTTCCTGTTTTGCCATGAGTTGTTTTTTGAATTCAANAATTTAACATTTGACAGCCCTAATTTATATGCGTTTCAAGTTGTTTTCTGCATGGCAAACTATAATTTTGAGTCTAGAACAGTGTTTTGTATTCACATTGTTGGCTTTTTGGAACGGTTAAATTGGATTTACAAGATTCCTAATGAGAAAATAGAGTCCATTTTGGAGATGCAGAAAGCAATTGGAAATGCATATGAATGATGAATGAACATTTAAGGTTACTTTTACCTTCATTGAATACGTGAGCAAGATCAACCACCACAGCCTTCCTGTTTTGCCATGAGTTGTTTTTTGAATTCACTAGTTTCTCACCTCAGTTACTCAAAATGGGGCCAAAGAAAGTTGCACGTGCTAGCTATATTGATAAAAATTTTATTAAAGAAATAACTCATGAAAAAACAGGAATACGGTGTCCGCGTGGTGTCTCGGTACCACATCACGTCTTTGGGAACAATAGTCTTTAAGAGTTTCGGGCGACAGACAGTCATTCCATCCATGTGACAGGACGATTATTGAAGAGACGAGACAAGATCGTAACTCTACTTAAAAAAAAAAGTACAATCAAAATATATAAAAACTATTTGATAATATATTGCAATCTATTCATTTAATTTGCACTACGTTCCACTTTTCTGCACTGCGTGTGTATTCTGGCGGCCCCGGCTCCACCCTCAGAGACAAAGAAACTGTATGACGGACAAAAAAGCTCGCTCTGTTCATGCCGATGTTCTGTGGAAGGAACGCATCCTGCCGATTTTGGAGCCGTGAGACGACGTTTAGGCCAGCAGTTCATTTTCATTTATTGTGTGATAAAATTCATTTATTACCATTGCAGTCCTAATGCTCATGAGACATTTCTTTTTCTGAACGAAAAATCTTGTAACGTTTTAATCTCGCGCTATTCTAGTAGTCTTCAGTGAAGGTAAAAGTAAGCTTAAATGTTTGTTTATTCCTTTCATTTGTTGTTTATATGCGTTTACGATTGTTTTATCCATGCAAAACTATAATTATTTCATTATAGAAACACGCTGGCCACTGTGCTCAGATGTTTTTTTCCCTCCTCCTCAAAATATGAACTCCTTGGAATATTGCATCAAAAATTTTATTACAACTTGGAACTGACTTTTATAGTCTGGCTATGGGAGCTACTGTATCTGCGCTCACGTTAATAAAGTAATTGCTGCGATTTGGGGACTCAGCACATTGCAAAGTCTTACGCAAGGGGGAGGAAGCAGTCCGATTGTCATTATGCCATACTGTATAACATTTGAACTTCTTTTTGGGGCAACACCGGTGATCCGTATTAGCATTATAGCCCCCCCACTGCTGCTTGACAATGGAAATGTGCACTAAATATTGCAGCGTAAAGCCATTTTGGACATGTGAAGTGGAAGCTTTAAAGTCGGTGTGGAATTTGACCATGATTTGCAAAAAGACTTTCGCCTTGAAAGGTCTCCTATTATGCAAAAGCGACTTTTTAATGACGTTCTAACAGCACTACAGCCTGTTTATGAGCAATGTAGACCTCAAGTATACACCTACCACTTCACGGAGGACAGCTTTGTAAAAGAAGCAGGCTTTGCCACACATCTTAAAAAAAAGTCTGACCTCTGCTGACTACCCGTCAGTCAGCTACAGACTTTTTGCCTATTTTTTGCCAAATGACGCATTTTTAAGGAAAAATACACATTTTTCAAAAATGCTGCGAACGCTGTGTAGTATTTTATACTGGTCACTAGGTGTCAGGGATGTTACTATAATGTTGCGTTAGACACACAAGCACCAGACCTGATTCCCGCAACAACAGGTTTTTATTTGAATTAGCTCACAACAGGTACAATAACCCAGAATAAAAATCCCTAACGAAAATTAAGGCCATGATCCAAGGCAAGATGACTCAACTCAACTCAACTCTGTACCCTAGACCTCACTTCCTGTCTGGAAGTGATTTACAGTAACACACATATGCATGAGTCTTAATAACGTCTTCAGTGTCTTATTTTCTCTTATTATTTCTACTATACTGGGTAAGACGTGTAACAGTGACTTTAGGGGTGTTAGTTCATGTGTAGAGAGCTCTAATAATGTTAAAACACATATTTAGAAGGTTATAAACAGGTTTTCAATGTATTAACTACAAAAATAATCTATTAATGAAAAATAAATCCTACTTTGCAGAAAACTGAATTCTGACCACCACAAATACTGTTGGTTTTACTACTTTCCTATGGGCCCTCTCTCATAAACACATTATAATGGGCATGTCTCTGAAGATGTAGCTGGCCTGCCAGAGAAGAAGAAGATGTAGCAGGAAGCATCAGCGTTTACAACTTACATTTAGCAAGTATTGAGATACCTCTATACTGACTCTTTTTAAAAAATGCAACTAGCAACAAAACTAGCGACTTTTTCAGGTGTTTTCAAAGACTTTTAAATACTTTGACTAAAAAGCATTTATCGCTCTTCTCAACGAGCAGGCGGTGCTGCAACCCCTCCACCCTGTCCATTTCTCTTGGTAAAAACAGTTTTAAAAAGCTACGCACCACAACCAAATCAAAACATAATTTGAACATTCAAAAAGAACATTCAAAACAGAACACTCGAGTGTTCTAGTCGTTGCTACCTATCCCAACCAGTACTGTAAATTTCAATGCGGGAGACTAGTCAATGCGCATCGAAAACAATATATTTTACAAACAGAACAATTCGATACGATTCGATACCCTTCAATGGTTACGTTTGTTGATGTTGACATTGGAAAATGCAGAAGCCACTTATATAAAAGTGGCTTTTTACAATATTTTCAAAATTGTACAAGAGCGCATCATATCACCAGGCATGCTGTAAGGCAGGTGTCCCCAACCACCAGGTCGCAGGGATTGTTCAGGCGCAATCATTTAAAGCGAAAACCACCATTTGTAAATTACTACATCAAGTTTTATGTAAAGGAATATAACTTTTGGAAATATGGCCTATTCTTTTATTCAAAAAATATTAAGCACTTGATTAATAATACAATTGGACTTTGTTTTCCCTCGCCCGGATGCGGGTCACCGGGCCCCCCTCTGGAGCCAGGCCCGGAGGCGGGGCACGATGGCGAGCGTCTGGTTGGCCAGGTCTGCACCCATGGGGCCCGGTCAGGCACAGCCCGAAAAGGTAACGTGGGTCCCTCCCATGAGCTCACCACTTGTGGGAGGGGCCAAAGGGGTCAGGTGCAAAGAGAGCTTGGTGGCGGCCGAAGGCAGAGGCCTTGGCGGTTTGATCCTCGGCTACAGAAGCTAGTTGTCGGTACGTGGAATGTCACCTCTCTGGCGGGGAAGGAGCCTGAGATGGTGCGTGAGGTGGAGAAATTCCGGCTAGATATAGTCGGACTCACCTCAACACACGGCAAGGGCTCTGGAACCAGTCCTCTTGAGAGGGGCTGGACTTCATTCCACTCTGGTGTTGCCGGCAATGAGAGGCGACGAGCAGGGGTGGCAATTCCCGTTGACCCCCTGGCTCCAAGCCTGCACGTTGGAGTTTAACCCAGTAAATGAGAGGGTAGTTTCCCTACGCCTTCGGGTGGGGGGACGGGTCCTAACTGTTGTTTGCGCTTATGCGCCAAACAGCAGTTCAGAATACCCGCCCTTTTTGGAGTCCTTAGAGGAAGTACTAGAGAGTGCTCCCTCGGGGGATTCCCTTGTTCTGCTGGGTGACTTCAACGCTCATGTTAGCAGCGACAGTGAGACCTGGAGAGGTGTGATTGGGAGGAACGGCCCCCTTCATCTTAACCCGAGCAATGTCTTGTTGTTAGACTTCTGTGCTCGTCACGGATTGTCAATAAAGAACACCATGTTCAAGCATAAGGGTGTTCACATGTGCACTTGACACCAGGCCACCCTGGGCCGCAGTTTGATGATTGACTTTGTGATTGTGTCGTTGGACTTGCAACCACATGTTTTGGACACACGGGTGAGGAGAGGGGCGGAGCTGTCAACTGATCACCACCTGGTGGTGAGTTGGTTCCGATTGTGGGGGAGGATGCCGGTCAGACCTGGCAGACCCAAACGCATTGTGACGGTCTGCTGGGAACACCTGGCAGAGTCCCCTGTCAGAAGGAGTTTCAACTCTCACTTACGGGAGAGCTTTGACCAAGTTCTGAGGGAGGCAGCAGACAATGATTCAGAGTGGGCAATGTTTCGTGCCTCCATTGTCGATGCGGCCGATCGGAGCTGTGGCCGTAAGGTGGTCGGTGCCTGTCGTGGCGGTAATCCCAGAACCCGTGGACACCAGTGGTGAGTGATGCCGTCAAGCTGAAGAAAGAGTCCTATCAGGCCGTCTTGGCCCATGGGACCCTGGAGGCAGCTGACAGGTACCGGAAGGCAAAGCGGTCTGCAGCTCCGTCGGTCGCTGAGGCAAAAACCCGGACATGGGAGGAGTTTGGAGAGGCCATGGAAAAAGACTTGCTTCAAAGAGATTCTGGCCCACTATCCACCGTCTCCGGCGGGGGAAGCAGTGCACAGTCAACACCATGTATGGTGGGGACGGTGTGCTGCTGAACTCAACTTGAGATGTTGTGGACCGGTGGAGGAAATACTTTGTGTTTTGTGGACTTTGAGAAGGCATTCGACCGTGTTCCTCGGGGAATACTGTGGGGAGTGCTCCAGGAATATGGGGTATCGGACCACCTAATCCAGGCGGTTCGTTCCCTGTATGACCGGTTTCAGAGTTTGAGGGTTGGACTCCGCCAGGGCTGCCCTTTGTCACCGATTCTGTTCACTACTTTCATGGACAGAATTTTTATGCGAAGCCAGGGTGTTTAGGGGTTTCAGTTTGGTGGCCGCAGGATTCGATCTCTGCTTTTTGCAGATGATGTGGTCCTGTTGGCTTACCGAGCAGTGACCTTCAACTTTCACTGGACCAGATCGCAGCTGAGTGTGAAGTGGCTGGAATGGGAATCAGCACCTCCAAGTCCGAGTCCATGGTTCTCGCCCGGGAAAGGGTGGAGTGCCATCTCCGGGTCGGGAATGAGGTCCTGCCTCAAGTGGAGGAGTTTAAGTACCTCGGGGTCTTGTTCACGAGTGATGGAAGGATGGAACGTGAGATGGACAGGCGGATTGGTGCAGCGTCTGCAGTGATGCGACTCTGCACCGGTCTGTCGTGGTGAAAAGAGAGCTGAGCCAAAAGGCAAAGCTCTCGATTTACCGGTCAATCTACGATCCTACCCTCACCTATGGTCATGAGTTTTGGGTAGTGAACGAAAGGACAAGATCGGAGGTACAAGCGGCCGAAATGAGTTTTCTCCGCAAGGTGGCTGGGTTCTCTTTTAGAGATAGGGTGAGAAGCACTGTCATCCGGGAGAGACTCAGAGTAGAACCGCTCCTCCTCCGCATTGAGAGAAGCCAGATGAGATGGCTCGGGCATCTGGTTAGGATGCCTCCCGAACGCCTTCCTGGGGAGGTGTTCAGGGCACGTCCAACCGGTAGGAGTCCTCGGGAAGGACCCAGGACACGTTGGAGAGACTATGTCTCTCAGCTGGCCTGAGAACGCCTCGGCATCCGCTGGGAAGAGGTAGACGAAGTGGCCGGGGAGACGAACCTCTGGGCTTCCCTGCTTAGGTTGCAGCCCCCGCGACCCGACCTCGGATAAGCGGAAGAAAATGGATGGATGGATGGAATATGCACTTTGAAACCCCACAGTTTTTGCATGTTTAATGCGAGCGGCGACTTGTCCCACTTTGTTTGACGGTCCTTGAACGCACCATCTAACTTTCTGCCATGCTGCACAGATGGACTACTATACTGTTTACCCTTTTTATTCACCTCATATTCGCTCCAAATGCTGATGCTACGTGGGAATGCGAAGGTAAGATTTGCTGGGATTATTGAGTGCTATTGTGCATATTTTTGGTACACAACCTCTCTGAAAAAAAAACTCCACGCTTGTACGGGCGGATGGTGGGCTCTGTACACACGCGGTGCTTTTAATTTGACGTTGTTCCTGTCTTAGTTTTATACAATACGTAATGAATGAGATCAGTTGGATTGCGATAATGTATGTATATTTCCAGATCTTTCCCTGTGACTAGCTAGCGCGCTGCTAATGCTAGGGCTGCTAATGCTATTGACATCCATGCTCGTCTTCAGTCATGCTAAGCTACGGCGCATGCACGATAATTGTTTTGCGGATGCCCAGGGTTGAGCTTAAGAGACGGAGTGTCAAACGGTTGCTAGTCTTGCGATACCTGGTGCACGTCTCTACAATCCAAGTCTGTAAGGATTTATGGCTGATTCTCATCCATCCAGCACCGATGCAGCTTGTCTTATGTTGATTTATTCTTCCCAACTCTGCTAGCTACTCACATTTTTGTCAAATTTGAATGCTGCACTTGGCTAGTATACATTATTTTGCATTTATTTTTCCTTTCTAGAGTCCAGTCCAAACCTGAAGAAACGGGTACAACACCGCAGCAAGCACGTGTCACCTGTGATGACCACGCGCTCCACCGGCATGCTGTCTAAATCCAACCCATCATCTATTTATTGGGAATACACTCCACGTACGGCCCGGTGGGTATAGTACAGGCAGCAATTACATTTTGACAAGTACAATCCCACAGCTCAGCGGCTGACTCGGATACGGTAGTGATGTTAGCATCCGCAGTGTTTGCTGAAGGTGAGAAAATGCAGGTTGGTTACAAAAAAAAAAAAAATCACTCCTCCTTGTTAGCTTGTTTGTCTGCAGAGGTTTTCTGCTCCCATAGATTCTCACACACACACACACATGCACGCACGCACGTGCGCACACACACTTTGTCATGACAAGCTACGTCTAGGCTGCGTTCACACTCATGCTTGTTTCCTGGAATAAAAGCACCTGTGGTGCATTTCCTCTGCTTGCATTCTTCTTTTGGTCAAGGGTGACATACGAATCTACATGCATGGCCAAAAACATCAGCGTGCCAAAAACGCCAGTGGTTTTGCTGATGCTTTTATGGAATACAACCAATTCAGCCACAGTTATACAAACATGGCCATAAATGCTGCCGTCGTTGGCATGCCAATATTTTTGGCCATGTCGTTAGTTGTCCAAGTGGACCTTCACACTCTGGGTGTGTGGCAGTGGGGCTCTTTAAAAGTATTTTTCAGAAGCATGTGTGAAACCTAGCAAATATGGCACAATATACAGATCCATCCATGACGTCGGGGGTACATCCTGGACAGGTCGCCAGTCAATCACAGGGCACATATAGACAAACAAACATTCACACTCACATTCATACCGATGGACAATTTAGAGTGGCCAATGAAGCTAACATGAATGTTTTTGGAATGTGGGAGGAAACCAGAGTAACCGCAGAAAACCCACACACACACGGGGAGAACATGCAATTGTTCCCATCGGAAATAATGTAAATCCAACGACTCAAAAAATACATTTTATAGAGAATAATAATAATAATTACAGTTGTGCATGCAGAAAAGAATGGAAAATAATCATAACTGCCTGTATTGTTCATACATCCAAGCCAAGATTGAATTCAGTAGAGGTTCTCCTCTTTATCAAAGTAGTCCCAACAGTACCAGACCAGGTCTTGGTGATGCTTCCACCGTTTCTTTTACTGGTGGATCACCACCTGTACAAGTTACCTCATTTAAATATCTCTGTCTTTGGACTGGTCCTCTTTGGAACCACACTGGTCCACATTGAATCTATCACAAACAAATGGAGTGCCATACTTCACCGTAAAAGAATTGTCACTCGGGTATTACTTCCTATTCTGGACTGTGCTGCTGTTGTTTATCAGAACACCTTTGAAGCCTATCTTCAACCCCTAGGTGTCATTTACAACAGTCTATGCAGATTGATTTTAAGGTGCCCGTATCGGATTCCTCACCGCTCCATGTATGAATCTCTCAATTGGTTACCTCTCAACAGAAGAAGACATTACCATTGGCTCCAGTTTACCTTCAAATGCACTTACCTCAACTATCCCTCTCATTTAAAACAACATTGAATTCCATTCACATCAGACACAATCAGCAACATTTTTTCTTTGTGGCCAAAACAAGTAAAGCATTTGGCAGACGTGCTTTAATAATAATATACGTACAATTAACTCATTTTGCTTTTTCAAAAATGATACACTTTGTTTTCCAAAAAAACATTACGCAGTCGTTTTTAATTGTCGATGATTTTTTTGCTGTGGGTTTTGCTGTCAGTAATTGTGATATGTCATTGCACATTGGTGCTTCTGCTGTCTGCAGACGGTGTAGTGATGTTGTGATACATTATTCATGTTCTTATCCCCATTACTACTAAGTTTGATAATGTTGACATTATTGCCCTGGCTGGTACTGTACTTTGTGCTTTGTGCGGGTACTGTGGGCTTGATGTGGGGTTGGGGTGGCATCTTAAACCTACAATGGTATGCAAAAGTTTGGGCACCCCTGATAATTCAAGATTTTCCTTTTTCAATCATTAGTTGTTTGGATCAGCAATTTTAGTTAAATATATCATAAGGCAGATGAACACAGTTTTATTTGAGAAGTGAAATTACGTTTTTAGGATATACAGAAAGTGTGCAATAATTAAACAAAAGTGCATCCGTTTGGGCACGCTTGTTGTTTTATTGCTTTGAAAACCTTTAGCACTAATTATTGAACAAAATATGTTTGGTTTGGTTGAATTTGTTTGGAACATGCATACATTGTAAAATAATTATTCATGTTACATTCCTCAGTTCTGCATGTTTGAAAAGGAGTAGGAAGAAGCGGAGCTTATTTAATCCTACCCCCTTTTCACATGATTTGCTAAAACATACTCATACATGCTGTGTGTATACATGGTTACATTCATATGTATACAAACATACATACACATATGTATTATATACATACACATATCCTATTTTTCTTAAAAAAAAAAATATATATGTATATGTTTCCCTTTTTTTTCCTTCCTCTTTCCTTCCCTCTTTCCTTGTTGATTTCCGGATCATCATCTTGCTGTCTTGGTGTTGTACTGTGAGTGTCATTAAATGTGAGTACACGAGTTCCTCATTGTAATACTTTGTTGAACGTGTCCTTTCAACGTTAATATCAATGTTCGTATTATTGAATGTATCCCTCTTACAGTTTTGTGCAGTGTACCCTCTTTTATCCTTGTTGTCATGATTATATGATGTTTAGTATGTATCCAGATCGTAGGTATCGTTGGAGCCTGAGCTGGTGCGTGAGGTGGAGAAATTCCGGCTAGATATAGTCGGACTCACCTCAACGCACAGCAAGGGTTTTGGAACCAGTCCTCTCAAGAGGGGCTGGACTTCCTTCCACTCTGGTGTTGCCAACAATGAGAGGCGACGGGCAAGGGTGGCCATTCTTGTTGCCCCCCGGCTCCAAGGCTGCACGTTGGAGTTTAACCCGGTAAACGAGAGGATAATTTCCCTGCGCCTTCAGGTGGGGAAACAGGTCTTGACTGTTGTTTGTGCTTATGCACCAAAGAGATGTTCAGAATACCCGCCCTTTTTGGAGTCCTTAGAGGAAGTACTACAGAGTGCTCCCTCGGGGGATTCCCTTGTTCTGCTGGGTGACTTCTACGCTCATGTTGGCTGCGACAGTGAGACCTGGAGTGTGATTGGGAGGAACGGCCCCCCTGATCTACATGTTTTGGACACTTGGTTGAAGAGAGGGGCGGACCTGTCAACTGATCACCACCTGGTGGTGAGTTGGTTCCGATGGTGGGCGAGGATGCCGGTCAGACCTGGCAGACCCCCAAACGCATTGTGAGGGTCTGCTGGGAACGTCTGGCAGAGTACCCTGTCAGAAGGAGTTTCAACTCCCACCTGCGGGTGAGCTTTGACCAAGTTCCGGAGGAGGCAGCCGCCATTGAGTCCGAGTAGGCGATCCAATGTCGATGCGGCTGATCGGAGCTGTGGCCGTAAGGTGATCGGTGCCTGTCGTAATCCCACAACCCATTGGTGGACACCAGCGGTGAGGGATGCCGTCAAGCTGAAGAAAGTGTCCTTTGAGGCCGTTTTGGCGCACCGGACTCTGGAGGCAGCTGACGAGTAGCGGCAGGCAAAGCGGTCTGCTTGGTTCCCACCCTAGGCCTGGGAACGCCTTGGCATCCGCTGGGAAGAGCTGGACGAAGTGGCCGAGGCGAGGGACAACTGGGCTTCCCTGCTTAGGCTGCTGCCCCCGCGACCCGACCTCGGATAAGCGGAAGAAAATGGATGGATGGAGAATCTACTAAATAGTGATGCCATTTTTCTGTTGAGGTGCCCAAATTTAGGCACCTACTTAATTTTGTTCAAATAATTATTGCACACTTTCTGTAAATCTTAAAAACTTAATTTCATTTCTCATATAACACTGTGTTTGTCTGCTATATGATATATTTCACTGAAATTCCTGATCCAAACAACTCACGATTTCTAAAGGAAAATCTTGAAAATGATCAGGGGTGCCCACACTTTTGCATACCACTGTATGTGTATACTGTTTGTGACTATGTTGCTGTATTGTATTGCATGTTTTATCTTGGACCCCCTTGGAAACAAATGGTTAATCTCAAGGGGCAACTGGGATAGGCTCCAGCGTACCCCCGCAAACCTTGTGAAATGGATGCATGGATGAGGCATAAAGAATACACAAATAATTAATGAATTAAATATTTATGATTAGAAATGAATTAATTATGTAATAATGTATTACTTTTTTTGTTTATTTTTAAAAATGTATTTAGATAGACAAGCCTTTGTACAACAAGACAAAAACAGAGGGCAAAATCATAACAAAATATGTGAAAAAAAAATTTGCACAAAAAAAGTAATATAATAAAACAATTAAAATAAACTGTCATTAAGAACTACTACTAGAATGAAAACTTTATACATTTTACGATTGGTCGACAAACACCTCAAAAGTATCAAAATAATCGACATTTTGAAAATTGATTTCAGCGCATGACGAGCTGGCATTGGAAATATGGATATTTCATTACTGAGGCGCACACGACTAATTCAGACATTACCTTACATTACATTACAGTACCTTAACCCCGCAAGTCATAAGGTCAGCCATGGCATGATAGAGTGAAAAAAGTGATCCTCCTATCGTGTGTGGAAGTGGTAAGTTTTCGGCTTCTTAAGTGGTTCCTGGCTTGTTAGCGTGCTAGCTGGTGGCCGTCGGGAGTCCCTGCAGCCTAAGTGAATGAATACTAAGGGTGTAAAGGCGACTACACGTATCATAAAGCAGCTCCGTTAAATCTTAATGAACAAGTTTATGTGTCGTCACTGGAGAGCCAGAGCGCCATCTGTTATCAAAGGTACATTCTCTGACCCACTTTGGGAAACGATACCGGCTGACTGTTTCCAATTGTTATGCAAAAGGTTAGTTTGATGAACTTTAATCCCACATGAACCATATCCAATTTCTCAGTGTAATTGTGCTAACTGTGGCAGCAGCAGCAAACCCTTTCTCCCCGCCGGCCACCCACCGGGCCCTCCCTTCAGGGAGAAGACACGTTAGCACCTTTTTCACTCACTCTGCCACCGACAGAGTTGGGATAAAGTCCAATCTGTAAAAAAAAAAAAAAAAAAAGCGCAGCATGATTGCATTACAGTGGACTGAGGAGCGCCCTTTAGAGGGCATTGCTGAGGTGAAACAATACAGCTAGATGGACGGCTTTCTTCAACAAACGCAGCATTCCAGGCGCTCGTGCAGCTCATTCAATCACAATAGAAACAACACACTCCCTGGACACTTCGTTAGGTAGACGTGCATGTGTCAATCCTGTGTAAAGCGTGCCTAAAAGGACATTATATTTGCTTTACACTGATAATAACACTCACAATACTCACATGTTATTATTTAGGAGCTCACCGCAAAACTAGAGGTGCTCCATATTGGCTTTCTTATATCCGATATGCCGATAATGTCCGGCAGGTCATTTCCGATACCGATATCCATGGATAATATCAGTCAGCCAGTACTATTAAACATCCCCATTTGTTTATATAAGTTTTTTTCCACAAAGACGAGTCTCAAAGTGGACGTTTTACTGGAAGTACTGTAGCTACAGCTAACCTCTGAATCCCCGACGTCACTTCCTGTCCACATAAGAAGACATAAATTTAAATACACACAAGCAAAAGTCTTATTTATGTCTTCTATGGCTTATTTTCTCTGATTATATCTACTATATTGGGTAAGTTGAGTGTATAGCTAACTATAGGGGTGTTATTTCATGCCAGAGGGCTCTAATAATTGTACCAATTGTATTTAGAAAGTCCTAAACAGGTTTTGTATCATCTTACTAAATAAATTCTTTCTTAATGTTTGTGAAATTCACTGGAACCAAAGAACCGCCATAAACGAAAGATTGTATTGCACAAGAACAATATCACGCATTCGTGTGACTGATGTGGGGCATGGTGTAAAAACACATCTTTTCATTTTCTATATTTACACTGTAGCATCATATTAAAATATATTTTTGTTGTATAGCATGTTAGCATACATTATTTAATGTATGTGTTTTTATTGTTTAATTGTGTTGTATCATTGCTTTTATCATATTGAATTATCATTATGGGTTTTTTGAGTACTTTTTAAAATCTTTTATCTTCAACCTTGCCAGAAAAAGAACACATATTTGTTTGCATACGTTTTATCCTATAATTTTCCATTTGAATAACAAATATATATACTAACAATGCATATCAGCAAACGCAGGAGGCGAGTGTATCCCGCGCGCGCGTGCAGTTTTGATTATTTGGCCTTTCCAATGCTCTGCATGCCAGAAGTGTAGTTTGCAGCTGCCATTATGACGCGATGCAAGTAGCATAATAAACATGCAGTATTGCCAATGGCAAAAATATCTTTGGAAAGGCAGGCGTGTGCAGGTGCAGCTAATGTTGTTGTCGGTGAGCAGAAATCCGACCGCTTTGCTGCGGAATCTACAAATGGACTAATTAATAAGACCGACTGGCTACGACTGCGATGTCTTCTTGCTTGGATGCTTCCTGTCTTGAGGGCACGGCTGCTGTTTGGAATGTCAGACCATAATGTGGGAGGAGTGTGAAGCATGCATGCAAGTTCCAGTGTGGCAAGCAACAATAGGAGCAGATTAGATCAGCAAGCAGCGGGACACTGACACCTCGCCTTCACTCCCCGTTAGCCTTAGTGTGACGTTGCGACGGCAGATTTATTACTGTATAACATGGAAAATTAAAAGGGCGAGGGCTACGTGCGGGGAATGGGAAGTGATTTCAAAAAGTGCTTCCTTCCCTTCACAGGCACCATAAACAAGTAATGGTTGTATCAGTTTACTGTCCTGATATATTTTATGCTGACAAGAGACCAGCCTCCTGCACCCCGGTTATGGATTTTATTCCGCATTGGCATTTTGGTTTCCTTGGACTTTGAGTTCCTTACAGATTTTCCTCTTCGTGCTGAAAGGAAAATCGATACTTGCACCAAACCCCGTGCAACCTATTTCTGAAATTTCCAAATGAACACTTTTGAAAGTGGTCCAGAGGTGACGTGATCCCTGCGGCTCACTTTGCTGCCAGCCGATTGCTGACACACACACACACACACACACCTCTTTTGTCTATCCATCTCCTTTCAAGTCCATTTGCACCTCCCTCTCCCAGCCCGTGTATCTCCTCGTCTTCCCCCGACCCTTCTCCATCCTTCCCATCTCACCCCTTTTGAAGTTGGAGACAGCTCCAAATCCAACGTGGCTTTTTGGACAGCCGGGGGAGAGAAAATGTCTCCAAAAGAGGGGCTTAAGTTTGGGGGCGGGGGGAGAAGTCAGTTCTGAATAGTGTGATATGACGTACACTTTCACCAGGGCTGTATGAAGATGTATTGTCCACCTACACGCACACACAGGATGGGAATAATTAGGAAAGAAATGGGAACGTGCACTTGTGGAGATATGCGTGAGTGGAAGGGAAGGTCTGTAGCTACTGTATCACAACCACACTGCACCATAAGTGTGGTTCTCGAGCATTTACAACGTGGTGTACGGTGCCTACCAGGAAACCTGACAGCGAGGTCAATTTGTTTTATTTTTGCTGTTGACTGACAACACATGAAGAGACAAATGCCAGGGAAACATCTCAGCTTCTGTTTCCAGGTATTTACATCTGTTCCCAGATTCAGATTGTCGGGGAAAGGTTTTGTTGTCTAAACTGCATCGAGAGTGGAAAACGACACGAAAAACAAGCAATCTGGGAGAAAAATCTATCAGAATAAAAATGCGGTTGTAGTCCTGAGGAAGAAATAAACCACGGGTGCGCGAAGAGACGTCCAACAGAAAAATCAGCAAAACATCAACATGCAAAGAGCAGGACAAAAAAGCAATTTATTCAAAACAAGAATGAAAGGGAAATAGGCTGTTCATCGGCTCATCAAAGGTTTAAGAGACCGTAGAAAGTGCAAAGCTGCAGTATTCATGGATTTGACGAAAGTCTTTGATACAATCAATCACAACATCCTAAGTACAACGTTGGAAAGGTATGGACCCGGAGGGTTAGTTCTGAATTGGGTTAAAGACTACCTAGCAAACAGGAAGCTTTATGTGAAGCTAGAAGAATATCAGAATCAGAACCAGAATCAGAAAAAACTTTATTGCCATTGTAAGTGAACAATTCACAAACTAGGAACTTCCTTTGGCGACTCAGTGCAACGTAGAATTCTAAGTAAACATAACATACCTTTGAAATCCCACAGTTTTTGTTAAATGTTCCATGCAAGTTGCATTTTGTCCCACTTTGACAGTCCTTGTGCGCACCTTCTAACCTTGTCCCACACTGTACTGATACAGGAGACTACTATTATTATATATTGTCTGGTAATTCTAGCGCTGCTAGCTCTTCAGCCATGGTCAAATTGACACAAGCCCCAAAATAGCTGTCCTCGGTTATGCCTGCTGCTGGCAGCTTGTAGCTCAAATTTTTAGCTCGCAGTTAAAAGCAAAAAATCAGCCGAGAGACGTCTTGCATCTAAAAAAAGCACTCGTTAGTTGGGACTCATATGCCCAGGTAATGCTGTATAAACAACAATGAACAAAACAGAATCAGAATCAGAAAAACTTTATTGCCATTGCAAGTGAACAATTCACGAACTAGGAACTTCCTTTGGCGACTCAGTGCAACGTAGAATTCTAAGTAAACATAGAGCAGTAAATAAACATAGAACTAACACTAACTATACACTGAGGACCCACTGAGAACTTTTTACTGGGAACCCTGAGTAAAAAGTTGAAATCACGGATAAGTAAAGACATGAGGGTGTTTTTAGTGCAGGTATTGTAAGGTGCCAAAAATACTGGTTATAAAGTGAGCATAGTGCAAATGTTATAAAGTGTTCATGAGTTCAACAGCAGCAGGAAAGAAACTGTTCTTGTGGCGAGAGGTTCTGGTCCGAATGGACCGTAACCTTCTGCCAGAGGGGAGTGGCTCAAATAGTCCATGTCCAGGGTGGGAAGGGTCGGCAAGTATCCGGCCTGCTCGCCCCCGAGTTCTGGAGACGTACAGGTCCTGGAGAGATGGAAGGCTGCAGCCGATCACTTTCTCGGCGGAGCGCACGATGCGCTGCAGTCTTTGTTTGTCCCTGGCAGTGGCCCCAGCGAACCACACTGTGATGGAGGAGGTGAGGATGGACTCAATAATGGCCGTGTAGAATTGCACCATCGTCTGGACAGGCAGCTTGGCTTTCCTCAGCTGCCTCAGGAAGTACATCCTCTGCTGAGCCTTCTTGATGATGGAGCTGATGGTCTGCTCCCACTTGAGGTCGTGGGTGATGTTAGTGCCCAGGAAGCGGAAGGAGTCCACAGTTGTGATGGGAGAGTCTGTCAAGACGAGGGGGGGTAGGGGGGCTTTGACTTTCCTGAAGTCCACGATCATCTCCACTGTCTTCTGAGCATTGAGCTCCAGGTTGTTGCAGCTGCACCACGACACCAACCGGTCCACCTCCTTCCTGTAAGCAGACTCATCACCGTCTGAGATGAGCCCGATGAGGGTGGTGTCATCCGCAAACTTAATCAGTTTCACCGAGTCGTGGCCGGAGGTGCAGCTGTTGGTGTACAGGGAGAAGAGCAGGGGGGAAAGTACACAGCCCTGTGGGGATCCCGTGCTGATAGTCCGAGTGTCCGAGACATTCTTCCCCAGCCGCACGCGCTGCTTCCGGTCCGTCAGGAAGTCAGTGATCCACCTGCAGGTGGAGTCAGGCACGTTGAGCTGGGTGAGCTTGTCCTGGAGCAGAGCTGGGAGGATGGTGTTGAATGCAGAGCTGAAGTCCACAAACAGGATCCTGGCGTAGGTTCCTGGGGAGTCCAGATGCTGCAGGATGTAGTGGAGGGCCAGGTTGATGGCGTCATCTACAGACCGGTTGGCTCTGTAGGCGAACTGCAGAGGGTCCAGGAGCGGGGAGGTAAAGGACTTGAGATGAGGCAGAACCAGGCGCTCAAATGACTTCATGACCACAGATGTCAGTGCCACAGGTCTGTAGTCGTTGAGTTCAGTGATCCTGGCCTTCTTGGGGACGGGAACAATGGTGGACAGCTTGAAGCAGGCTGGGACATGGCATGACTCCAAAGAGATGTTGAAGATGTCCGTGAAGACAGGCGCCAGCTCTACCGCACAGTGTCTCAGGGTGGAAGGAGAGACACCATCTGGACCTGGAGCTTTCCGAGGGTTTTGCTTTTTAAATGTCTTGGCCACATTCTGCTCCGAGAGTGTGAGGGCAGTGGGGGAGAGGGGGGGCTCCAGGGCTGATATGCCTGCAATGTCCATTGTAGTCAGTGGGGTGGGGGAGGGGTGTGAATCTTCGAACCTGGAGTAGTGGGTGTTCAGTCTTTCTGCTAGGTGACGGTTGTCAACAGCGGGGGGGGCTTTGGGTCTGTAGTTGGTGATTTCCCTCAGACCTTTCCAGACAGAGACAGGGTTGTTGCTCCCGGACTTCTCCTTCAGATGTTTGTTGTACCTTGATTTAGCCTTCTCCACCTCCTTACTAAATAGGTACTTGCTCTGTCTGTATACGTGAGGGTCGTTGTTCTTGTGGGCCTTTTCTTTCTCCTTCCTTAGCTGTCTCAGTCTGGGTGTGAACCAGGGTTTGTCGTTGTTGAAGGTCACTCTGGTGTAAGATGGGACTATGCTGTCTTCACAGAACTGAATGTATGACGTCACTGTGTCTGTGTATTCGTCCAGGTTATTAGTAGATAATTTGAATAGTTCCCAGTCTGTTGTATCCAAACATGTGCGAAGCTCCTCCACAGCCTCACTTGTCCACTTTTTAGCTGTTCTCACAGTAGGTTTGGAGAGCTTCAGTCGTTGTTTGTATGCTGGGATGAGGTGAACCATGGCATGGTCAGAAAGGCCTAAAGCAGCACGTGACACACTTCGATAAGCCCCACTGACTGTAGTATAACAATGATCCAGCGTCTTCTTCTCTCTCGTCGGACATTTAATAAACTGTTTGTACTTTGGCAGCTCCTGGCTCAGGTTTCCCTTGTTAAAGTCGCCCAGGATGATAAGTAAAGAGTCCGGGAAAGTCCGCTCAACGTCCAAAATCTGCTCCGCGAGCGTGCGTTGAGCTACGTGCACGTCCGCACATGGCGGGATGTAAACAGCAGACAGGATGAACGAAGCGAACTCGCGGGGAGAGTAGAAAGGTTTGCAGTGAATGAAGAGATATTCCAGAGCGGGAGAGCAGTGTTGGGAGATCACAGTTACGTCCGAGCACCAGGCGTTGTTGACGAAGAAACAGACTCCCCCACCTTTCGTCTTGCAGCTGATGTTTACAAAACACAAGGAAGAGGAGTCCTGAACTACTGTGTACATCCAATAATATGTCACTAACAACTCTTCATTCCTGGGAGAGGAAATTGTCTGTACTCACCCACAATCCAAACGTGTTCTGTTCTAATTATTTATTCATCTATTTATGGATATTTATTATGATTATCATTCGTCAGGAGTTCTATATCATTTATTTACCATGACAAGGACATTGACTACTACTTAACACACAGTCACATGACCTTACTTATGCTTTTTAAACTTACTAACTGCAAGAAGTGTACAAATGTATTAAAATAGGGGAAAATCCCACGAGAGTAGGGCAGGATTAGGATTAGGGTAGGATTAAATAAACTTTTCTTCTACCTACTCCTTTTGGACATGTGGAACTGTCGCTTTTATTAGGTGATGTATTCCAATGTAATTTATATGCCTGTTCAAATCAAATTTAACAGCAAAAAAGCCAAAATCTAAAAGCCAAAATGTGGATTGAATGTGATTTAGTTTCAGACATTCACACTGTCATGATCTTACGATGGCAAAGACAAAAAGCTTTCTCTCTTTGAAGGTGGCGGGATGTTGAGCTGCATAAGCAAGGCCTCCCACAGCCTCAGCGCCATTGCTGCCGAGAATGGACGCGTCAAGACGCTCATGTCTACCTTCTTCACACATCCTGAGGCTCATGGAACAAAAAAAAGTCAAGTGGTAGGCCCACAAAAAATGTCACTGCTCCTGAGCCGCAGAACCCATTGGCTGTCTGTCGAGGCACAGGACCACCCTCAGGCCAAATGAAAGTTGTTACTGGTGCCGACTGCAGTCCAATAACCATCAGACGCCATCTGCCAGAGAACTAAAAACATCAACACCACAAAATTGGCACAAAATTGGCTGTGTGGAATTTGCAGGAGAGCAGGAAACATGGGACATTGAAAGGTGTAAGAAAGTTTTATTCTGATGGTTTCCAATGTTATTGGCAGGACAGGAGATCCCACCTAAGATGTTTTCCACACAGCACCATCGTGATCGTGTGCAGGGGCGTCAAACGGCAGACGGCTATGTGGAGATGTGGACACTGGACATTTCAGGTTTTTCCATTTTGAAGCTCTACTTAGAACCTGCGTATAATCCAACCATGCAAAATGTACATTCTTGCAGTTTTTGTTAACATTTTGATCAGGGGTGTATTTACGGCAAATGAAACATTTTCGTCCACGCAATCCGAGAAATGTCTGCCAAAGTACGAGTAACAAGAAAATGGATGTAAAGCCCCTGAATCGTGTCCATCAGGATCCAGTCTGCGTCTTTTAAAAGTCCAAGCTCCGCCCATCACCTCACAACAGTCGTAGCTCCGCCACGAGTGGGAAACACCATCGTTCGTATCATATTTGGATGACTGTTATTTTGGAATTGGGGCTGCAACTAACGATTATTTTCATAATCGATGAATCGGTCGATCATTTTTCGATTAATCGGATTTTGAAAAAGAAATTTTTTATTTAACCGTCTTTGCAGTAATCCCTTTATGAATGCATGAATGGACGTTCTCCCTCCAAAAATCATAGCGAAGAGGAAGATCTCAGTCACCGACATGGAAGTAGCAAAGTACAAACCATCAGTTGACAAACATCACAAACACTCTACTGCAGTTTCATTGTTCTACCAGTAGGTTTGTGTGTATGCAGGGTAGGAGATCATGGAGAGAGTGCAGAAATGTGGACGTTTTGCTACACACAAGTACAAGTATGGGATTTGCTTTGCGTGGGAATGCTTTTACACAAACTCGCACACATCTCTGCAGTGGTTTGCAGTTTGCAAAAAAAAGTTGATAGCTCTTTTCCAAAGTCAAAGGTGATGTGTGTGAATAATCTTGTTTTTCCTGAAACACTAAAGATAATATGCCTGCTTTCATGGATCACTAAGGAAATGTAAAATATAGTTACATTAGAGTGGCTAAAATCAGGATATTTATAGTACATTTTTAAATAAAACAATTAATCGACTACCAAAATAGTTGTCAATTATTTGGATAATCGATTACTAATCGATTCATCGATTAATCGTTGCAGCTCTAATGACTTTGAGGTCTTGCAAGTAACTTCCGGACCAAGAGGCGGTTTACTCACCTGCAGGAAAAAGAGCCTGACGTTGACAAGGAGTATGTACATATAATATACTTCACACATCAGTTTCTCAACTCTTTAACCCAGTAAAAGAAGACGTAGTGAAGCACATCAGAAACATTTCATTTTACTTTGACACCACAGATTTGTGGTCCTGCTCCAATATCAACCTCTACATTAAAATAACAACACACTACATAACGGCGTGTGTTTTTTCTTAACAGAAACAGGGTCTATTTTTTTACACAGTTTTTGGTTATGACTGTGATTTTTATATAATTCATGTAGAGACAGAGTCCAATTTGTTTTCATTGAGATTTTATGTTTGTCTTTTTTTGTTTATGTTGTTTGTTAGATTTATTTAGAAGTTCTTGACATTCGATGTTAAATACTCTTGAGAAATGAAAGTTTATTGCTTTTGATACCATGTGCTGTTATTATACCTCGTAATCAATGAAAAAATGGTCTAAAAAATGTTGTCACTAAGGCTGTCAGTCGATTAAAAATAAGTAAAGTGCCCGCGATTAAATGTGATTAATTATGAGTTAACTATGGACAAAGTGTGATTAATTGTGATCAAATATTTTACTCACTATTTGTAAATATGCTATTATTGTAATAATATAGATAATTTAATTATTGTATTTATATTGCATTGCATTTTTTCATTTAAGAGTGTTTTGTCCTTTTCTTTCACAATTAGATTACGTAACCAAGCAATTTCCCTTTTATCTACAGTATAATAATCAGGGATATAAATCTCTTTGTGTTAAAGGATTCGATATGAAACTAGAATAACTACTTTAAGTTTTATGTAAAAGGATATCTATATTGGAAATGTGGGCTATTCTTCATTCAAATATAATATACCGTCAGAAATCCCCCAGGTTTTTCGTGTTTGTTATGTTTGATGTGAGTGGTGACTTGTCCCACTGTTTGGCACTCCTTGAACGCACCTTCTCAGTTCTCACATGCAGCAGCACTACTATACTGTTTTTGTGCCCTTTTTTTTTCTCCTCACATTTGCTCCCAGATGCTGATTCTACGTGGGGATGCATGAAGGTAGGATCTGATGACCTTATTGAGTGCTAATGTGCTAATTTGTGGTACACAACTTATCCGAAAAACAAACTTCAGGGGGATGATGGTTTTGTATTTGTTTGGTGCTTTAAATTTGATGTTGTTCCTGTCATAGTTTTGCACAATCCCTACTAAATAAGATAAATGCAATGGCTATAATGTACATAGGATCATGTAGGATAATGTTAGTCTCTCCCAGAGTTGACGTACTTTGTCACAGCAACACAAATAACTTTGGTCTTGCTGAGAGAGTCACCTGCTTGGCTCTCAAGCTAAACTTGCCATTCAAAACACCCTTTTCTTTCCCATTTCTGCTCAATATTTGGCCCTGCTTGTAGCGTCACACAAATCTGCCGCCGCTGCGGTTCCTCAAACTACGTGGACGTGTGCACAATAATCTTGCGTGAAAAAAATGGTGACGTTAAAGGACACTTCCCGTTCATGCGTCGTTAACGCATTAACTTTGACGGCCCTAGTTGTCGCCAGTATTGATTATCGACATTAATCCAGCAAGTCCAGCAAAATATGTTATCTTGACAGGCCTATTCTGGGACAACAAAAGAGACATCCAAAGCTTGCCGTAGGAAATTTTGAAGATGTTCAAAGTTCATATATATATAGGTGATCATCAAACACAACAACATACTTGCTCACGTTGCAACAAAACAAAAACGACACATCCACATAAATGAACTACTTCTAACACACGAGCGATAAACAACAACTAAGCGCTAAACAACACAAAAGTGTTATTTCTATATGGCCGCAAGACATGCCGAGTAATACAGCAACAACACTACGAACAAAAAAACAGTGGATATTACGAGTATATTATTGTCCCCCCTTGTTTACTTCTCTGAAGACCTCAACATATTTTGCAATCAAGTAAAAATGCGACAAACACAGAAAACTGTTGGAAAAAGAGTATCACAGGCTACCCAGCATGTTTTGCGGGCATAACAATTGTCCGCATATATATATATATTTTTTACAAGCTACAGATTGCAATTGAATTTTAAAGCGCGCCACAATAGCACTGGAAGTCAGTTTTGATGTTAAAGTTTTAAAAAACATATTTGGAAATGCCTGGGGCTGGGGGGCGAATTTGCGGGCCTGATGTGGCCCCCTGGCGTAGTGAGACAGAGCCTTGAGTAAAGGATTGCAAATTTTTTTTCTATTACACTTATCCTCATTAGGGTCGCGGGTATGCTGGAGCCTATCCCGGCTGACTTTGGGCGGGAGGCGGGGTACACCCTGGTCCGGTCGCCAGCCAATCGCAGGGCAGACAAACAAACATTCCCACTCACACTCCTACCTATGGACAATTTAGAGTAGCCAATCAACCAAACAAAACAACAAATCAGCAAATATGCATAGGAGCGAATGCCATTAGGCAAAGCGCTTGGCTAAGTTATTCCTGATTAGTGCACTTTGATGCCAAGGAGCTGAGTCATTATGAAACTTATCATCCTGTCTGCAATCAAACGTAACGTTCCGTCTGATTAATAAAATGTAATTCTAACGTTAGTAATCCATCAGCGGCACAACAAAGACGCTTTAATAATGTATCTGCTTTTAAAAGACCCTTTAAGAAATACTGACAGTGCGTGAATGACGAGGTCCAAATAAGAGGCGTGCATGCGCGTCATTGCCTTACCCCGCCCTTCGCTCCCTGCCTTTAATAGCATGCGGCGGATGTGACTAATGGCGGCGAGGGCGGACGCCCGGAGACTCACTTGCCACTTACCTCTCACGTCTCATTTCGAAGGCCGATCTGCCGCGTTTACAGGCGGCGCCGTGAATCTCGTCGTAAAACCGTGCTGCCGATGATGGCAGGGAAGGAGGGAGACGTGATAAAGTTTCCTCGGCTCTCGCTGATTTTCTCCAAAGTCCAAATGCGATGCATCCTTGGAGAGCGCGTTGTTTACTTTATTTTAACGCTGAGGTTCGATATGGAAATGCATGACTAAACGCGGGCTTTGTGTACGCCGTGTATTGTCATAAATCAATGTTGCTGTTGCATAAAGGCCTGCGTGCTTTATTTGGTATGCCTGCACCTGCATGCGAATTCCGCCCTTCCGCAGATAATCGCGCTCACTTTTATTTCCCTGCACCGCCACCCGTCCCACCAAGGGCCGCGTGCTGAAAAACGTAAGGATTTGGAGCCCACTTTTTGTTTACCGAACACGTTGCAATTCATCTGATGTGAGATGTGCTGAGCAGCTGAAGGTATTTAATTGCACGTCGCGCCTCAAGAGTGCTTCGTCTTGAAGATAAATGCATTGATAGCCGTGCTTTTTGGTGGCGGTGACTAATTAGCGCGTTTTCTTCGCACTACAAGCCTGTAATTTGTTTCTTGACCCGGTGCACTGACTGTGTTAGAAAGTCCACAATTTTGCGTGTTTATGTTCTTTATGCTTCACCAATAATGTGTTTTTTTTTCAGGCGTTGTGGCCACTTACAGCAAATTGAGACTTATGCGTAGGACTTCCTGCAGCGCTTCACAGGCAGGCGCGTTTTTCCTATTCTTCTTTTCACGCATGTCCTGTTCGCGGATGCAAATGAGAATGCAGGAGGTGAGGTTTAATAGTGCTGTCAGCTCTGTGCTCAGAGCTAGTGTGTCCATCATCTCAGGCTATTTGAGCTCATATCTCCATTGAGTTTCTCGTATAGATTTAGTTTTCTTTGCATGCTTATGTTTTTATTATAGTTATGTCGTGTAAACATTACTTGCACTGTTTTACTGATGATTCCTTCTACACCATTTTATCGCAGACCACAGCGACAATCCCTAGCACCAGTTACTGATGAGACTGTGACGCACGCACGGCAAGTTAAAACTCAACGCCGAATCCTGTACCTTATTTCCTGTTCGTCACCTACAGGGCTCCCACAGCATCACACGCGAGCATGAGTCTTAAATATGTCTTAATTGGCCCATTTTCTGTTATTGTGTAGATGGTATTAAGTAATATGAGTGTAAAGGTGACTGTAGGGGTGTTATTTCATGTCTGCAGGTCTCTAATAATGTTTAAACCCATTTTTAGAAGGTTGTAAACAGGTTTTCTATTCTCTTTCTACAAAAATATTCCATTTATAAATAAAGACTCTTACTTCTCGGAAATGCACAGTCGGGTCTGGACCTTATTAACCACGATAAACAAGGTATTACTATAGTGTGTGGTGTTTTTTCTTGTTGTTTTGAGTATTCCGCAGTCTAATAAAAAA
>QODF01000165.1:1966847-2031122 GCA_024372805.1 Oostethus manadensis
ATGGACAATTTAGAGTCGCCAATTAACCTAACATGCATGTTTTTGGAATGTGGGAGGAAACCGGAGTACCCGGAGAAAACCCACACACGCACGGGGAGAACATGCAAACTCCACACAGAGATGCCCAACGGAGATTTGAACCCAGGTCTTCCAGATCTCCTGACTGTGTGGCCAATGTGCTAACCACTCAGCCACCGTGCGGCCTGAGGTGAAAACATTGTATCTAATTTGGTTTAAGGAAGAACACAGGCGCTCCTCATATCCCAATGTTTCATAAACACCTGCAGGAGAAGGAGCCCGACGTCAAGCCGGTCTCCAACATAAACATGAAAAATGTGAACATCCAGCAGCAACACAACATTTTGGCATGACTGCTATTTTGATGAAAATATACTGACCTGATCTATCTATCTAATCTATCTCTCTAATCTATCAATCTAAATAGACCCGATGAACTAAATAATGACTACAGAGCTGCAAATCTGGAAGTGTTGCTGGGCACTTAAGAATCTAGTAGGTCTTCTGTTAAACACACTCCAAATTTTCAATTCTTTATTAACGCAAATACGCTGAATTTGTTTCAAAATAGCCTATTTATGACAAAAACTAAGACATTCTACGTAACAATGTATGCTCAGCGACGTTTTTTATATGATTTCGCACCGAGACTGATAGTCAAATCACATTCCTCCGAATGGCATCGTCTTCCAAGCTTGAGGGACGCGTGTCAAAGAAAAGGAAAGTGAAGTGAAATGCTCGGAAATTGGAGAAAAGCCGATCAACATTGGCTGCATGCCCGGTCCCAGCCGCTCAGACACCACAACCATCAAAAAGGATGAAGATGGTATCTTTCAACATGTGAAAGCATCTGCTGCTCTGAAATAGACAGAGATAAGTAAGCAGTGTAGTGGTTTCAATATTGAGGCTTTCTGTATCTCTGTCCCTTGCAACGCTCTTACCTCGACTTACAACGCCGCCGTTACATGGATGGATTTCCTGCACGCTCATCTTCATGTTTGTCGTCCACGGGCGTCCTGGAAGCTTACAGGCAGTGACAGCAACATCTTTGCAATGTTTGCAAGTGTCAATCTCCAGATAATAGCTATAAAATTAAGTCAGAGATGAGCAACATTAAATGTGCCTGCGTTGCATGCAGCCTACGGTGTACAAGAAATGCTACTTCTACACTCACCTTTAGCGGTGACCCCACAAGGATGACTTTGCGATGATTTACTCGTGACTTTAGCAGGACTTTACAAGTGTGCCATTACTTCTGTGAAGCCGTCTCATTTGAAGAGGAGCTGCGGGTTCCGTCTGGCATTCAGCTCCCTCCTCCAAGGACACATGACGGGGGCTCTCACTCACCATGCAGGTCCTCCTAATGGACACACACTGTAGCCTTTGTTCTGGTAGGGAGCTGGGACTGTTTTTCAAGCACTCAAAACAGATGCATGCAAAATCATCATCTACGGTGGATGCTCAACAGGATCAATTGTGCCACGTTTGGAAAATACTTACATCTATGGCTTTCAACCTACAACAAATCGAACTGAAATGTTATTGTTAGCACTGTAGCGCTGTATTCCCTCGTTTATTAATTCCAGACCCGAATGCAATAAGCAAATTTCCGCAAAATAAGATTCAATGTTATTTTGTTGTCACGGAAACCTGTTTACGCTCTTCTAAATAAGGTTTTTTACATTACTAGGGCCCTCTAGACATGGAAAAACACCCTTACAGTCACCTTTACATTTGTGCCACCTGATATAGTAGACATAATCAGAGAAAACATGACGTATTAGAAATAAATAAGATAACATAGACTCACAATTTGACAGTTCCTTGTTGTTTTTTTCTGGACAGCGTACTTCCTGCAGTGGCTGTATTCTCTTATCAACGTCACGTAATGGCTTTGAAAGGCTTTACCCGGTACAGTACAGTTGACATCCATCCATTTTCTTCCGCTCATCCGAGGTCGGGTCGCAGGGGCAGCAGCCTAAGCTGCCTTGAACGCGCCCTGAACACCTCCCCAGGGATGTGCCCGGGAGGCATCCTAACCAGATGCCCGAGCCACCTTATCCGGCTCCTCTCAGTGTGGAGGAGCAGCGGTTCTACTCCGAGTCTCTCCCGGATGACAATGCTTCCCACCCTATCTCTAAGGGAGAGCCCAGCCACCCTGCGGAGAAAACTCATTTGTCCTTTCGGTCACTACCCAAAGCTCATGACCATAGGTGAAGGTAGGAACGTAGATCAACTGGTAAGTTGAGAGCTTTGCCTGTCAGCACAGCTCCTCCTCTACCGGACCGATGCAGACTCCGCATCACTGCAGAAGCTGCACCAATCCGTCTGTCAACTTCGCGTTCCTTCCTTCCCTTACTCGTGAACAAGACTCCGAGGTACTTAAACTCCTCCACTTGGGGCAGGACCTCCAACCCGGAGATGGAACTCCACCCTTTTTGCGGGTGAGGTCCATGGACTTGGACCTGGAGGTGCCGCTTCACACTCAGCTGCGAACCCATCCAGCGAGAGTTGAAGTCCACGGCTTGATGAAACCAACAGGACCACATCATCCGCAAAAAGCAGAGACCCAGTCTTGCGACCACCAAACCGGAACCCCTTGACTGTGTCTAGAAATTTTTTCCATAAAAGTAATGAACAGAATCTGTGACAAAAGGCAACCCTGGCAGAGTCCAACCCTCGCTGGAAACGAGTCCGACTTATTGCCGGCAATGCAAATCAAACTCTGACACCGGTCATACATGGAACGGACCGCCTGAATTAGGTGGTCCGATAACTCCTGTTCCCGGGGCACTCCCCACAGTACTCCCCGAAGAAGTACACAAAACACATGTAGACTGGTTGGGCAAACTCCCATGCACCCTCAAGGACCCTGTTGAGAGTATAGAGCTGGTCCACAGTTCCACGACCAGGACGAAAACCACACTGCTCCTCCTGAATCCGAGATTCGACTATCCGGCGGATCCTCCTCTCCAGAACCCCTGAATATACCTTACCTTTTAAGACGTAAGTAAAACTCCTGCTCGTGTGTGCCACAGTAAATTTGTTCCCCGGGGTTCCCTCAGCTTTATTGTAACAATGTAATTGGTATATTGCTTTATATTGCATTCCTTATGCCATTTAATAACTGCTAAAGGGCAGGTGAGACAAAGAGGGGTTAGGGTTGAATAAGCGCCGCTTTCTCCTACTTCTTTTGGGCGTGTGGATTTGTAATTTGTAACATGTGATGTATGCCAAAGTAAAACGTATGTTTGTTCAAATAAACCCTACACCTAGTGGCCAGTGCAAAATGCTGCAGTCACAATTAGATTCCGCCTCGTATTTGTATTTTAGTTCGTTTAGTCAGTTTATGTAGCCATGTTTATGCATGAAATGCTTAATTTAGGCCAAGAATTAGTAAAATTTGTTAAAATATGCTTTTTTTTTTTAAATTAAAAAAGGCCATAGGGGGCGATGACCTTGGTTAGCGTCATTAATATATTCCGACTCTAACCGAAGCGTACCCTAACCAAATGTATTTTGTGCAGTGCAAAAATTAATAAAAAAATGTTGTCTCTTTTGTGGTTGGCTATATCCTATTATTAGTCAAGGCATGTTGAAAGGTCTATGTAGTATTGTGGTCACGTCAGTAAGGAGACATGACTACCTTCCACACAGCGTGGAGATTGGCTACTGAGCCGGCAGAGCCCAGCCGACATGCCATGGCTGAAACGGCTTTATGATATAGCTTACATATTTAGTGTTTATATTATTAGTACTATTATATTTTTATCATGAACTTTGGTCTTTGTCTTTCTAATAATAATTGCACCAACTGTTGTCCCCAAATGCGATGGTCTTGTAGCCCATTCCAGCCCTGTGTAGGTCCACAATCTTGTCCCTGACTTCCTTGGAAAGCTCTTTGGTCTTGGCCATGGTGCAGAGTATGGCATCTGGATTGATTGATTGCTTTTGTGGACAGGTCTCTTTTATACAGGTAACGAGCTGAGAGGGCTGCCAATGTCAGCTCGTTACCTAAGATCCACATGGGAGGTAGAGATCTTGCTGACGGATAGGGGATCAAATGCTTATTTCATCATGGAAATGCAAATTAATTTATAACTCTTTTCGAAACGCATTTTTCTGGATTTTTTTTTTGTCATTGTTCTCTCTCAGTGTTCAAATAAAGCTACCATTGAAATTATAGACTTCTTTGTTAGTACGCAAACGTACAAAATCAACTGGGGTTCAAATAGTTTTTTCCCTCACTGTATATTATGACTTTATTCCCATAACATTTTGGCTTTATTCCCATATTATAACTTACCAAACTTACCAAAAATGAAAACTTAATTTTGATTTGTATCACAAATAACAAAAAAACATGTACTGTAAAAATGTTTAAATATTTCAACTCTATGCTACTAATAATGACATTATTTTTCCTCATAATATTAGTTGCACTTATTGGCGTCCAATTGCAACTTTTTTTGTCTCTTAATATTTTTGATTTATTTTTGTAAAATTATAACTGTTTTTAGATTTCTGTTTTTTGTTAATTCTTTAACTATTTCAACTTTCTTCATTTTTTCTCATAATTATGACATTATTTCCATAATATTTTGACTTACAGTATTTGCATATTATTTTATTTTTTCCATCCATCCATTTTCCACCGCTTATCCGGGTCCGGGTCACGGGGGCAGCAGCTTCAGTAGGGAAGTCCAGACTTCCCGGTCCCCAGCGACCTCTTCCAGCTCCATTGGGAGGACACCAAGGCGTTCCCAGGCCAGCTGTAAGACATAGTCCCTCCAGCGTGTCCTAGGTCTTCCCGGGGGCCTTCTCCCGCCTGGGCATGCCCGAAACACCTCACCAGGGAGGCGCCCGGGAGGCATCCGGACTAGACGCCCGAGCCGCCTCAACTGGCTCCTCTCGATGTGAAGGAGCAGCAGCTCTACTCTGAGCTCCTCCCGAATGGCCGAGCTCCTCACCCCCATTTTATTTTTTATTTAATATTTCTTGCCCGTGACCCTAATGAGGATAAGCGGTATAGAAAATGAATGAATGAATGAATGAATATTTCTGTATTTTTCTTTTCCTTCCAACTTTATTTGTTTTTTTTTGGTTTGTTTACATAAGTATTACGACTTAAAACAACATATTTTTCTTTCTTTATGCTACTAAAATGTCTACTACTCAAATGATTTTTCCTCATAATATTTTATAAGTTTTTTGTTGTGGGTTTTTTTTGGTCTTGCATTTTTGCTCTTTTGATTTCTTCCATCTTGAATTACAGTATATTTTTAGAATGTGTCGTGGGCCAATTACAAACAGCCCAAATGGCTCCCAGGCTGCACTTTGGACACTACTGGCATCTGAAATGAATCAGGGGAATGTCGAGCAATGTCAATCAGAAAAAACAACAACAATCCTGTCTAAATTCATAACACTGTTATCTAGACCTTTCAAGTCTTGCCATTGAATCTTGTGCTGGAAAACTGCGAAAAAGGGGAGCGAAAATCTATTGCGTTCTGTTCCACATGAATGGAATGCTACCGTTGCTTCATCACAGGCCGGCTGCATGGCATGCAGTAGCTAATTGCATTGAATGTGAATTCCGCTGCATTGCAATACGCATGTTTTTTTTTGTGACTTTTTTTGTGCTGCTGGCACAGAAATCCATTAATGCAGACTGAAGGGCTTCCCTAAGCACGTCAGAAAACTGCTGTGGTGCGATGAAACCTCCTGAAGAGTTTTTACACTTGCGTTACAAGAAAAAGACTGCGGTGTACGATTGGGAATATATGTCCTTGGCCAATCATTTTCTGCCCTGTACTTTTTACACTCTAGAGTGTCGTTGTTTCTTGCATATGCCCCTGATCAAACATTGAACAACAGTTGAAATATTGCAAGAATTCACATTTTGCGCTGTTTTAGTTCTTAAAATTCTTCTCTGTTTTTTATTGGACTGTTAGGTTAGTAAAGGTACTCTTTGTGGTAAAGGATTCAATATGCAACTACGATAACTACATCAAGTTTTGTTTAAAGGGATATAAATATTGGAAACATGGGCTATTTTTTTATTCAAAAATAATATGTAGTTAAAAATCCCCTGTAACTTTAATGCTTTTCAAGTTTAATGCAAGCTGTGATTTGTCCCACTTTTTGACGGTCCTTGAACGCACCTTCTTTGTTCTCACACGCTGCAGGAGTACTATACTGTATTATTACCCACTTTCTTTCACTTCATATTCGCTCCCAAATGCTGATACTATGTGGTAATGCATGAAGGCAAGATCTGATTACCTTATTGATTGCTAATGTGCATAATTGTGGTACACAACTTCACTGAATAACAAACTCCAGGTGGATGCTGGTTTTGTATTCATTTAGTGCTTTACATTTCATATTGTCCCTGTCAAAGTTATTGCATAATCAATACTAAATAAGATAAATGAGATTGCTATAATGTATGTAGGATCGCTATAATACTAGTGTCGATGGCATGGTATCAGCTAGCACCCCAAATAGCTATCATCGGCTATGCCGGCAGCTAGCAGCTCCTAGCCTAAATCTCAGCTAGCAGTTCAAAGCCATCTAAAAACGGTGGTTAGTTGCGACGCTTTATGCCAAGGTACCACTGTACAAATGACAAAACAATACCTGCGGCGCGCCATTAACTTCTCACTTCTCCCCGAGGTGACGTACTTTGTGACAACTCACGTCACCGAGACACAAATAACTTTGGTCTTGTTGAGGGAGCCCTCTGCCAGGGCTTTGAAGCTAAACCTACTATTCAAAATCCCCTGTTCTTTGCACATTTCCGCTCAATATTTGTTTAAACTTCACTGCTGCGGTTCCTCAAACTACGGTGTGAGCCGAGGGTCAACTGGGGCGTGCGCAGGTTAACTTTGACGGCCCTAGTTAAAATGTTTTACCGCCCTTCTAAGTTACTTTACTAATCTGAATCCTACAAAAAATAAAAATATTTCAATTATCATTAAATGTTTGCCACACTTTGTATTTTCTCATAACTCAAGCATCATATCATTACATTTATTAAAATAATTACTTAAAACAATAATAAATTGTTAATAATAACGTTGTACTGTATTTTGTGCATTGCTTTTTGCATGAAAAAAATCTGTGGTGCTTTGAGAGCATGCAGGCTTACTGTAAAATCTCACATTGAGAACTGCAGCCTAGCATGCAGCTCCCTGAAGCTTTATTGGAACTCCTCGGCTGAACGCTCCAAACATGCTTGTTTGCGACCGAACCCACCCGTGTGAAAAACAGGCTGAAATAAGAAACAGTCAGGAGTTAATGAAGGATCACATTTAATTTGGTCCCAAAGTGAGATGTCGACGTTGCGCAATTAATCATCGGGGCCGGCATGACTTGCAGGTAAGGATGGCGCGCGTAGAAAGCTATGAATGGATTAGCGAGTTCTCCTCCATACTGGAGTCCAGTGAGTTCATCTCCAGCAGGCTGTAGAACAATGAGAAATGCGCTCTCTGGCCCGCCTCCTCACAGTGCAGGAAGCGAAAACGTGAAGAGGCGTTTCACTTCCTGCTAAGATGAGCTTTTGCCTCAAAGCGTTCCCTTGAGGCTAAATTGAAAAGAACTTCCCCTTCAGCCGCCTGGCCTCCTCTCAACGAGATGGAAATGCGACACACTTGTGTGTGTGTGTGTGAGGTATTTACAGCTGCTGAGGACACATACGTATGACAGCTTTCCACTCAGCGCACAGGCTCCATCTTCCCTCCATGACACTTCTATTCCAGGTCACTCGGTCCCATTCTCCCCTCCGCCTCGCTTTCGGCAACGCTGTCAATCAGGGAAGCTCACATTTTGCTAGGCTTAAAATTTGGGCTGAAAGTATTATTTGTATTTTTTTACAAGCTTCCAGACATGGACGTGCGGTCAAGGGGAAGATGTCTTACCTGTCGGGAAAATAAAAGACCAAATACTAGGGGTGTCACGAGATTTTAACGTTCATTCCAAAAAAATTCGGCACACTGACTCATTATCAATATTCCCATTTGGCTATGCAATCATCTTTTTTTCCGCCTCCTTGCTGCACTGTGTGTGTAAGCTAGCAGCCCCGCCTCCCCCCACAGAGACAAAGCGACTGTGTGACTGACAAGAGGTCTCACTCCGTTGCTCTCTGGAACGCTGTTGTTCTATGAAGCTTGTAGGTAAGGTGTGTCCAAACTTTTTTCACCGAGGGCCGCATACTGAAAATGAAAAGATGTGGGGGGCCATTTTCATATTTTAAAGAACAAAAAAGCTAAAAATATAGAGAATTTTAAATAACAATATAAAAAATATTGATATTATTAAATTAGTATAATTATAAATAATAATCGTGTTTTAGATGTATTTATTTTAAATATTTAAAAACAAAGCTTTGTGTTATTGTTTTGCTTTATTTTCCCCCAGTGGTGCAGTTTTGGGGGTTTAATGTTATTTCGGCTTTGTGCCGTGGACCATTAAAAAACGAGCTGCAGGCCGCAAATTGCTCCCGGGCTGTACTTTGGACACCCACGGTCTGGGTGCTTTACCAATGCACAGAGTGAACTCTCTTTCTGCCTGTTTGGAGAGTTGCGACAAGAAAAACAAACATGCAAAATTATGGAGTTCATTTTAATTTCTCCCGTGATTACTTAATCACGCACGTTACTTCATTTATTATCGCAGGCCGTTTTTTTTAAATCAAGAAATGTTGTCATATTTTAATTTTGTGAGAATAAGGATAGAATGAAAGAAATAATAGTGTTTGCACATGAAACTGTGTTTCAGACGTATTTTTGGTATGATTCCAATCGTTTTGAAGTGAGTGTGTGTGGACTACGCTGTTTACGCTTAATGGGGTGTCAGACTAAATGTTTCGGGTGCAGCAAAATGCGTTTGGTGCACAATGAGGTGTATACCTCAGGAAGCATGGCAGCTCGTTTTGATTGACTTATTTTTTGTCTCTGTCACAAACTTTTTCATGACACAAAAATGACCCAAACGGGCTGACACAAACATCAGATTGTGTTTTATACACAACAGGCACCAAGAAAGCATTCGTTCGTGTAAACAAGTAGTGCAATCGCTAGCGCATAGCGCCCCGCCTCTCCCCACTGAGATAAAGAGACTGAATGACCGGCAGGAGGGCTCACTCACACTCTCACGCCCAGGTGTTGAGACAGATGCACAGAGTGAACTCTCTTGTCATCCAGCCTGTTTGGTAACGAAAGCGAAGGCGTATTTCTGCAGAGAATTTAAATTGTATAATGTAAGGGAGCATTCGCATTTGGAGGTTCCGCCATACTTCACTTGGAGAAAAAGTGTCGTGTTCTGTTCCAAAAGCATTCATTTCCGCCGAGAATAATCTCTGAAGGGGCACCTGTTTATATCCCGTCTGTGCTGCACAAGAACCAAATAATTGTTTGAACCTCCTAGCAGATTATGTTTAAAACGGAGCTGCAATATCCTTCTGCTTTGACAAAACAAAACAAAACACACATTTTTAAAACATCCTCTTCCTGGAAAGCACTCTATATTTTTTAATGACTCTTAATAACGTCTCTGAAAAAGACGACATCCATGTTCCATAGATGTGCCACAGCGGGTAAACAGGAATAATCAATTCTGCTCTCCTTTTCCGTCAGTTGCCTGACCGGTGCAGAGAGAAGCTCATCTGCGGCGTACACAATCTATGTGCAAGCATTAGGCTTCATCACAAGTCATTATTATTCGCCGTTTGGTTGATTCCTGGTTGAACTGACGTTCATACAACAACTTGTTTATGATTGGCAGTCAATATGTGCAAAGCAAGCCATAAAATGACTGAGGAAATGAGGAATGCAACTTTAAACACACATGTTCAAAATGACTGTCAAATCATGGGGACACCCTCGAACTGGTGCACAGAAAGGGGTGAAAATTTGGCACAGCGGGCAGTCCCACAGTGTTTCCCGGGCTATTATTTTTATTACAACCATCATCAAAAATCGTTCCCTCACTCTTATCGTGTAACAAATGATTGGCATTTAGTGACTACTTCCTTTTGTTAGTTAAGAAAATGCAGATTCTAGCAAATGTTACGTATTGTTGGCATAAGTTAAGCATTTCCAAGCATAAAAAAGAACTGAACTACAAATACAGTTTAAGGTAATGCAAGATGTTGATGCGCTGTTGGCTACACGGGCCACTAGGTGTCACTAGTTGCACACACCAGACGACCGCCAACTTCTTCTTTTCCTTTTGGTTTATCACCTTCAGGGCTCGCCATGCCAATCAATTACCTCCATCTAACCCTGTTTTCTCTCGCACTGCCAACTTCCTTCATGTCCTCTTTCACTACATCCATAAACCTCCTCTTTGGTCTTCCTCTAGGCCTCCTGCCTGAAACCTCAGCATCCTCCTACCAATATATTCACTATCTCTCCTCTGGACATGTCTCAACCATCTCAGTCTAGCCTCTCTGACTTCATCTCTGAAACCTCTAACATGTGCTGTCCCTCTGATGTGCTCATTCCTGATCCTGTTCATCCTGGTCACACCCAACATCTTCACCTCTGCTACCTCCAGCTCTGCCTCCTGTCTTTTCCTCAGGGACACTGTCTCCAAACCAAACAACATGGCTGGTCTCACCACAGTTTTGCACAACTTTTCTGTCATTTTAGCTGAAACTCTTCTATCACACCTGAAACTTTTCTCCATCCATTCCAGCCTGCCAGCGCATGCTTCTTCACCTCTTTTCCAGACGATCGCCAACTATTTTATTATTATTTATCTCGCAACAGACACAATCATAACCGTAATGGCAATCATAACCTAAAACTCTGAATCCCCAACATCGCTTCCTATCCACACGTCCAGAAGACATTTACTGGAACACGCAAAAGCCTAAGTGTAATTTATGTCCTAAATGGCTTATTTTCTCTGATTATATTTAACTCACTAACTGCCAGCCATTTTCAGAGCAGAAAGCTCCATACTGCCAGAGTTTTGTGGCATTTTTGCCAAACTTTCGAGACCCACAGAATATTGAGCTTTAGGACTACATTGAACACATCTAAAGAAATGTAAGACTCTCTTCTTTCATCAGAAAAAAGGTTGTTTCTAGCTTTTATGGTTCTTTAGAAATGGACAGTTGAACATAGGGTAGTTTCAGCGAAAACACCTGATTATGACCAAAAAACAGAGAAAATGAGCTTTTTCTGCAGAGAAGCAAATTCAAGCAGAATGGTGACTCATGTCCATTTTTTTTTTTGTGACACCTCAAACATCTAGCCAGTTGTTTTTTTCCATGAAACAACCAAAAGAACATGGAAAAAAGGCTTTTGATGACAAAATAAGTCCAAGTCAAGTCGAGTCACTGCTTTTTTCGTCTGCAAGTTGTGTCAAGTCATACACGTTTTCATTAGGCCAGTTTTACAGATTCAAAGTTTAAAAAAAGAGTTATAAACAGACAACAAACAACGTGTAGGGTCAAACAGAGCTGAGTTAAAAACAAAAACAAACCAATAAATGAATGAAATAATAAAAAATACAATTAGTTGTGCTGATGGTGTAAGATTTTGAGATTAAAAGTGGTAATTGTACGTGTCATATGTGTCCGAGGGAAACTACGGCATACTTCTTCAATGGGAGGGGAACTTCCCTCTGGCTTCAGACGAGCGTTTATTGACCCACCTTATTCCGAGCTCCCATTTGCTCAGTGGCACAATGGCTAAATGATAGAGGTGTGATGACACTTGAAATTTCAATATAATATATTACACGTAAGCAAAAAAAGAGTTCCAAAAAATGTTGAAGGCCATTCCTCAAAATATTTTATCCACAGCACTTACTCTTTTTCAGAACCCTACCAACAGAACTCCTGAACTTCCCAGCCTGTCAATCAATGGGTTAGATATTTTTGGCACCCGACTACCCAATTCTCATTCATTCATTCATTTTCTGTACCGCTTATCCTCATTAGGGTCACGGGGATGCTGGAGCCTATCCCAGCAGACTTTGGGCGAGAGGCGGGGTACACCCTGGACTGGTCGCCAGTCAATCGCAGGGCAAATATAGACAAACAAACATTCACACTCACATTCATACCGATGGACAATTTTATAATCGCCAATTAACCTAACATGCATGTTTTTGGAATGTGGGAAGAAACCGGAGTACCCGGAGAAAACCCACACACGCACGTGGAGAACATGCAAACTCCACACAGAGATGCCCAACGGAGATTTGAACCCAGGTCTTCCAGATCTCCTGACTGTGTGGCCAATGTGCTAACCACTCAGCCACCGTGCGGCCACTACCCAATTCTAAAATCAGAAAACTCATTACCGATGCTTTATTTCCTCATATTTTCAACTCAGACTCAATTTTACGATTAATCTCCAAGGATCAAAAGGAAAAAATCCAAACAGTTTACCTAAAACGTCCCATCCCTCCTAAGGCTAAGGAAATTCATTACAATGTCCTCTCTGGAATCTTCCCTTCCAAAGAATTTCTTAGCGCTGGTTTTCTTTTGAGGATAATGTTTGTTGCTTCTGTGATGGGGATATTGAATCAACTGAACATCTATTTTGTAATAATAATAATAATAATAATAATAATAATAATAATAATAATAATAATACATGATTGTATATATTGTGAGGGCCTCTGGGAAGATGTTTATGTCTGGATTTCCTCCAAAATCCCAAATGGAACAAGGAGGATAACGGGACAGCAAAACAGAGCAGTTGGTCACAACCAGGTTAGCTTCAGTTAGCATCATCTCACCGCTACTCTCTAGTGCCCCGCCCCTCCACATAAGGCTCTCCGGTTAATAGCGGTCTCCGCCAATGCCTATAAAATAAAGTTATGACTTTTATTCCCGTAAAGTTACGTTTGTACTCCCGTTACAAGACAATCTTTTCTCGTAAATATGCAATATAATTGACCTGAGTCAAAGGTTAAAGTACGGCTTTTTTTCCCCCCACTGATTTCAAATGGATGAACTGCTACATGAGGAGAACAACACAACCTCAGCGGTAACTGAAGATGAATAAAAAACGACGTTTCTGTTATGTTTGAGCCGTTTTACTGCCGTGTTACGGGCAGTGTTTGGAAACGAGGCATGTAAACAAACATTCACAAAATCCTTGTCTTCTTTTCTTTCCGGTTCATCCAAGTTGTGTTCTGCCAGATGCCGCCAAAGTGAGCGCATGCGTAAAATAAATGTATGTTAAAATACAGTCATAGTCATATTTTGGACATTTGAAAAAATCAAAGCGTTCAACCAAAAACAAGTCATTTCAAGTCAATTAGCTCAAGTCCGAGTTAAGTCTCAAATAAAGAACATCAACTCAAAGTCAAGTCGAGTCTTTTCGGAACATTTGTCAA
Source organism: Oostethus manadensis (assembly GCA_024372805.1). Lineage (NCBI taxonomy): Eukaryota > Metazoa > Chordata > Actinopteri > Syngnathiformes > Syngnathidae > Oostethus > Oostethus manadensis. The sequence goes on from QODF01000165.1 coordinate 1,980,231, forward strand.
ACAAGTCACAAGACCTAAAAATTGCGTCTGACTCAAGTCAAGTCATGTGACTCGAGTTTCCCATCTCTGAAAATAACATTTTATCACAGATTTGGAAGACATAAAAAAATATAATAAAAATATCAAACATAATAAAAATATCTATTTACACACGTGTGCGTGTGTAAACGATTTACAGTTGAGTGCATGTGTCCGCTATTTACAAAGCGTGCACATGCGTCTATGTACACACGCATACTTCTTTTTAGTGTGTGCACCGCATTTTGGTCTCACTTTGTTGACCACCTCCGTGCACAGTGCCAGTCACCTTCATGCCAACCATCTTCCCCACCAAGTCTGCTCGACGCACGTCCGCTGGCTCCCGTGTGCACCAAACGGCTCAACAATGCTAAACGCAACGTTGTTACGACGATTGTAACTGTCACCCGCTTTCTGTTTACCATCACTCGCATCCTTCATGATCTCCTTACAGCAGACCCCCCCCCAGACCAACTCTGTGCAAGCTGCTTGTCTGCATTTTCTCTCAACCCACAATTCACCGCCCTCCTTATTTCTTGTTTTGGCCAATCTGGGCGTGGGATTTAAGTTTGCCCCCTACTGGATAGAAATATATTGTCAACAAATCTGAAATTTCCACATATGACGAATAAGTCTTGCCCTCCCCGCGCCAAAAAAACAAAAGACGCCAAATGGCGTCTGTGGCAGTCAGGGAATTAGTATATATAGTAATATGTGCGCAAAGGTGACTATTGGGGTGTTTTTTCATGTCTAATGTTAAAAACCATAATTCAATAGTCACAAAGTTTTTTCATGCTCTAACTACAAAAGTATTCCATTTGCTAATACTGAATCCTGCTTTGTGGAAATTGGTTAGTATCATTAATCCGTTCCAGAAGGTCCGACTCGGTCTCTAACCGAGGTAACATTTCCCTTAGAAAATAGTGCATATCCAATGAATCTGTTTTTGTACACCCTCACATTTGAACACATTTTGTAGACAATATTAATAGTTTTACATGCAGAACATGATGCTAAAATAGCAAATGAATGGACAACTGAACATTTATCTGTCACGATTCCTTCTCGACATGGTGCTAACGACCCCGAGGATGCGGATAGCAGGACGCCAAACTGGTCAGGTAGGAGGCAATTTAATGAAGATTTGTGTTTGCTGTTCCTCCCGCTCTGCTCTACAACCAAACGACAATGGAAAACTGAAAAGCGCAACTGGAGTAGACGGTGCCCTGGGAGGCGTGACAGGTACAGCTGCGGCGGCCTGTGCCCTGGGAGACGCGACAGGAACGACTGCGGGGCCTTGCGCCTGGGAGGCGCGACAGGAACGACCTGTGCCCTGGGAGGCGCGACAGGAACGGCCTGCGCCCTGGGAGGTGCCACCGGAACAGCTGGAACAGACGACGCCCTGGGAGGTTTCACTGAAGCGGACGAAGCCCTTGGAGGCGCCACCGGAACGGCTGCAACAGACGACGCCCTTGGAGGCCCCACTGGAGCGGACGAAATGTTGGAGGCGCCACTGGAGCGGACAAATCCCTTGGAGGCGCCACTGAAGCGGAAGAAGCCCTTGGTGGCGCCACCGGAGCGGACGAAACCCTTGGAGGTGCCACTGGAGCGGACGAAGCCCATGGAGGCGCCACTAGAGCAGACGAAACCCTTGGAGGTGTGGCCAGCGGGAACTGCCGTGGCCGTGCAACCGGCGGGAACTGCCATGGGCGTGCGATCGGCGGAGTCTTGCTGCGCGGCGCCTTGCGTGGCCCGGCTACCAGCAGCGGCTGCCCGTCCTCTGCTGGCAGGCAGGACGCACTAGTCCCCCCTTCAGAAGGTGGATCCCAGACACCGTCTTTCTCCACCACAAGAACCGAAGAAGGGTGGAAGAAGGCTTGGAGGAGGGCACTAGACTCACCCTGAAGGCGTCTCCCAGCCAGAACCGCCGGTCTCTCCATCGCCGACGGGCCGGTGTGTGCGTGGCGGATCCCGACCACACCCACGCCATTGGAACGAGAAAAAAGTCTGGCCCCCACACCATGTCCTCCAGCTCTTCCAGCGTGAATCTGGAGGTTTCCTCCTCCATGGCCTTAAATATTTGGAGTGACCTGAAGTCGCTCTCTGCGAGGTCAAATTCTGGTTGGAGCATACTGTCACGATTCCTTCTCGGCATGGTGCTAACGACCCAGAGGATGTGGAGAGCAGGACGCCAAACTGGTCAGGTAGGAGGCAATTTAATGAAGATTTGCTGCTCTGCAGCGGCAGGAACAACAAACAAGTGCAACAAGACGACAATCGAAAACTGACTGGCAACTGACAACAACCGACAATGACAATGCTCCAAGAACTAAGAGTGTGCACACCTGAACTTAAACAGCAAAGGACAAACAAGAAGCAGGTGCGCGTAATTACAAGAAGTGAAAAAATCAAGGAAGGAAGGCAAAAACATACAAAATCGGGAAATAACAACAACACAGGCATACTAAAACATACCGTCACCTCAATTAACACCCGGAGCGTGACATTCTCATCACTTTTACCTCATTATGCAAAATCGGGAGGGGGAGAAGTCGAGATTATGCTTGGAGGGCAAGCCCTTTTTCTGGTTTTTACCTGTTTCTGCACTCATGGCACAAAAATCTATGCAGAGATGTCTGTTAAAGACTTTTTTACCAGCACAATTTTACATTCAAACAGCAGTGCCACAAACATGACACATGATATTGAAAAATGAACATTTACCAACATTTTGCTTGCAGTGGACAACCGTGGACAGAAAAAAATCCAGCAAGCATAGCAGCAATTTGTTTACCACAGTGCTGCTGTCAACTTTGACTAATGTAAAAGACAGAAAGGAATAATGTTAAAGTTAAATGCCACCCTGTATGAGAAGGGAGAGCAGAAGATTTTATGAACTGTGAAAATGACCAACGTCTTAGATAAAAACTCAGAATGCTAAATGCCGTCTGGAGTGCAGGCTTCAAATATATTTTCTTGGAAACACATCTTCCTTTAGTTCCCAGTTTTCTCAGGGCATTCAATCGATCGCAACTGGACTGGTCAGGCTGTCATAGGAGACGTTCTCAAGCAGGGTTCATCAGTTCATGCTCAAAGACTAGGACACACGCCAGTTAGACTAGATAGACAGCTCTAGTCTGACAGCCTTGGTGCAAGATGCTTGTTTGGGTGTTATCGTCTTCGTTAGCAGCCCATTCAGATGGAATGAAGGTCATGTACCCTGCCAACAAAAGTTGTTTGGGTGCTATAGCCTTCATCAGCATCCCATTCAGATGGAATGATGTTCATGGACCCCGCCAACAATGGTCATTTGGTTGGTATCATCTTCGTCAGCATCCCATTCAGATGGAATGATAGTCATGGGCCCATCTGAAACCAAGGTGGCTGTGCATTGTTCATTTCTTTTAGGCTAAATTTCATCCCTTCCCAAAAGACTGAAGTCAGAAAGCCATTTAGCCTTCAAGCAATAAACAAAGCACAGCCACTTTAGTTTCAGATGGGTTGCGATCGATTGAATGCCCTGAGAATACAATGGTCTGGATAAATGGGAATATTCACAGGCATCTTCTCCAGGAAGTGAGGGCAAGGTGGTGCTAATCTCTGCAGAAGAAAAACCTGCCTGGTGCTTACTGGATGGACAAAGATAAAGGTACGCTTAGCAGAGAAATGTACTGTATGTTGTCTAGGATGACCTTGGAGTTGGCTCAGATTGGAGGCTGACTGTAAATAGCGTTGTGTAGGAACCTATCAAACGCCAGCTAAGTCTCCATTGACTACTTATTCAACAGCGGGGCCACATAGTGCACAACCTCCCCTGCTCTTCTTGCCTTGTATGTGTGTGTGTGTTTCAGTGTTCCACGTTGTTGTAAGCCTCACACCATTACCATGTCAGCCCACTGAAATCCTACCCCCTTCATCAGTCCCGTGCACACGCCTGCAGGATTTACACTTGATACCCGATATATTATGGATGGGAAGGTTGAAGAAAAAGAACAACAATACAATCTACTCGCCTTTTGCACGATACACTTGTAAGACCACACACGGGGGGTGATTACTTTGGTCAAGCAACGCCTCAGGGGAGAGGGGAGGCGGGTGGTGCTCGGGAGCAGGAGAGAGCGAGGAAGCAATCCATTTTTTCTGTGAGTGTCGTCTTGTAACAAACGGTACCACGGCTCCCACACATGCTGGGAGTCCATTAATGTCTGCCCGGGCGTGTTAAAGCACTGGTGGATGTTTTACTGTGATGATTACGCTTTTAATTGAGGATGACGGCAGCTTGATCAAGCCACGGGGTCCTCCTTATATGCACAGAGAAATTAAACAGACACTCGGCTGCACCGCATCATGTATTCAAGAAGAAAACATTCTGCAGAAATGTTCAACGGGCCTGCCTGTTGCTTACCTCAGGCCTTGTACCGTATTCTTTCTGGTTGCTGACATATAATTGAGCTCTCCCCCCCATAATGAACAAACCAGTCATATAGCATGTGTGGGGGTTCCTAATAAAGTAGCTCCTTTTCAGCTGTGTTTGTCGGTTCCGTCGCCATGGTTACACAGGATGTTGCTAAATCTTAACAAGGCTCTACCCAACAGTAGACGTCATATGGGCGTCGTTTTTTGGGGCTAAATCTGGTCGGTTCGTCATTGCCTCGATTTAGCCCAGTAATAGATGTTGAAAATTGGACTGGTTTGGTCCAAACGTAACCCAAAAATAGACCCCTTTTAACCAAATTTAGACAGGAAAGGGACGCATTTATGGAGACGTTTTTCTTTCACTTTTCAAGCAAATCTAAACATTGTTTCATCGTATGGTAATGAAGTCTTTTCAGCATCCGTTGGGGTTCTTCACGCAGGCTGGGCTGAAGGATGGGTTCCTGGTGAAGTGGCCCGTTTTCAACTTTGTTTGTAGGTTATGTCGCCACGGTTATTCAAAATGTTACCGAATCTAAACGAGGCTCTACCCTCTACCCACCGAACACATCATTTGGATGTTGTTTTTTTGGGCTAAATCTGGTCGGTCCGTCATGCCTCGATGTAGTCCAGAAATAGATGTTGAAAATTGGGCTGGTTTGGTCTAAATGTAGCCCAAAAACAGACACTCAAACAAATTTAAACAGGAAAGAAATGCATTTATGGAGAAAATTTTTTATCTTTCACTTTTCAACCAAATCTTTTCAACTCATTTGTGCTGGGTCAGGCCTGTCGGGTGATATCACATTCGTTGGGGTTCTTCACACAGTCTGCGTTGAAGGATGGGTTTGTCTGTTTGTTCAAATTGAGAAACAAAATAACACTTTATGATCCTGTACACACTGCACCCACGCTGGGTACATTCAAGAGAAAAAAATTGTAAAGTATATAAGCAAAACATCATCAAAACACACATATAAACAGAAAGTAATTTGGCTGAAAAAGGTGTGGGAACACTAATATAATACTATCAATATACTACATACAACATCAACGACCATATACATCAATATACAACATAAATAATATAGTACACATGCACACACATATGCAATTTGTTTTATTATTATCCTGTCCATCTTAGCAATAATAATATGTCATTACTCATTATTATACACTTGCCATATAAATCATGTAATATGACTAATTCTTGGAGTTATGTATAATTTCTATGCATAATAATGGAATGTTATGTAATAATATTGGTTTATTAGTGTTGAAGGTAAGAATTATTTGGATAGAGCGGGCAAGTGGACCTGCTGCCAGGGTGGCTGCTCTCTAGCGACATGACCACTCTTTGCCAAGTGTCCTATGCTGTGGATTAAAAGAGACAAGATTATGGCGGTCTGCAGCGACAACATGGATGTTCTCCTGCAACCGAGTCTCCACTTCCCTGCCCTTATCTGGTGAGGTTATTGTATCAGTATCCTACAGTATATTGTGCAATGACATCGCCATGGTTACACAGAGTATGACAAACAACAAATAGCACATTTCCCTCATCAGCTCCTACCCACTGATGTGACATTTTGGGGGGTTCTTCGCACGGATTGTCCGACATTAATTGCGGCTGAATAGGCTATAAGAAGAAAAAATATATACATACAGTAAATGTACGACGAATAATAGGATGGGCTGCACTTTGCTGGCAGGCCCATATGACTTTATAACCCTCTTTATAACCCTCTAGGGGGCGCTCCACCCACTCCCCGTCACGAGGAAAACTCATTATTATTTGCGCAATTCATCTTATATGCAGTATCTGGAATGCAAGGTTCAATTTTGGTGGTGACAAACCAAAATGGCAGACTAACTGTGCATTAGCAGAAATTCCTCCATCATTTTTGTGTGTCCTGTCAGAATAAACCTGCGTACCGGGGTTTGTGTCAATCAGACACAATGTTGGCAGATGCTAACCCACCTGGGGGTTCGTCGTCTTTCAAGAAAAACTTGCCGCTGAATGCCACGCCCAAGGACCTTTGTGGCCTGGCCGGTTTTAGGATAAAATTAACCACTCAAAAAAGGGGAAAATACAGCAAAAAAACACAATGTAAAGAAAAATGCAGAAATGTTAATACTAATAATTAATAACACAGCTTTGGCTTTAAATAAATGTACTTTTTTTTGCCTTTTTATAAATTAAAATTAATGTTTATAAAATGTGATGAGTGAGTTGAATGAGTGTTGGCCGCCATCCTTTGATTCTTTTTCCATGCAGACCTTAGTGGAAAACATTTGGACACCCCTGCCTTACAGTAAAAAATGTTGACAAAATAACATAATGGGGATTAATCATGATTAATTATGATTAATTAATTGATAAACAATATATAACATTATAAATTAATGTTATTTCAAACAAATCATTGTTGTTTTCTGGCGGTGTCGTATAGTCGTGAAGTTGCAACAGTTTCATTTTGGCGAGGTTTGACTGTCGCTTCTTGGCGCCGCACCAAAACCTCGGTGGGCGAGTGTCGATCAAACTGGCTGTGACTCACCCACGCGGCCTTGATGAAGCAGAAAATTAGAGCTGTTGTGTCTTTTGATGGATAATAGCAAAGGTATGTAGCATTTCGCATATCTAATATTACAGCGGCACACTTTTAATCCTGCTTATCATAAAATAAAACAAACAAAAACACAGGAGGTCAAATTAAATGCATGTACATTCATTCATGGAAGTCTGCACAGATAGGGACGCTATTCGATTTGATTTTTTTTACACACGGTACACCCAAAATGGCCCAGAGGATTTGATTTGTTTAACATATTCAACATCAGGGTAAACACAGGAATGAATATACACCAGCAGACATTTTAATCGTGACGCTAATGCTCATTTGGAGTTTGGAAGGTCAAACCGGTGCGGCATATGCTAATTTCCGTGCATGCTACATGCCGGGCTACACACACACAAATAAAAATTACTCAACATCGCTTCATGTTAAGCGCACAGGTGCACCTTATCATGCTATAAAGTTAATTAGATATCCAAGAAATTAACCAAATAGCCATCGGTAACCATTTGGATTTCAACCAAAATGTCTTGGAAGAATGTCTTAAATAGGCCGCACAGTGGCTAAGTGGGCGGCATGTTAGCCTCGCAGTCAGGAGATCAGGGTTGGAATCTCCATTGGGCATCTCTGTGTGGAGTTTGCATGTTCTCCGCCTGCGTGCATGGGTTTTCTTCGGGTACTCTGTTTCCTCCCACATTCCAAACACATGCATGTTAGCTTCATTGGCCGCTCTAATTTGTCCATTAGAGTGTGAATGTGAGTGTGAAAGTTTTTCTGTGGTCTGCGATTGACTGGCGATAGGTCCAGGGTGTACCCCGCCCCCAAAGTCAGCTGGGATAGGCTCTAGCATCCCTGTGACCCTTATAAAGATAAGCGGTATAGAAAATGAATGAATGCATGATCTATCTAGGACTTACACGGGAAGGTCTCTCATGTTCAGTACCATATGAGTAATACAACTAATTCAACATCAAGTCTATTCACCCAGCAGTACCCACAAAACACCACTAGAAGTGAGTATTTTGACTTTATTTTTAGTTGTATCGAGCGCTTCACTTATTTTTACACTTTTACGAGAACTTATTTGTGCAGTCTTGATACCAAAAATGTAACGCTACATATTGGAGCTGCCACGACTGCTGCTGTGTTTTTGGAAAAGTTATCACTAGGCGTAGCATTCCTTTCAGTGTTGCTATGGGAAATCAACGTGCCCAGGAAAGAAGCTCCGCTAATGCTTCAAATGAGCCAAATATTGAAAATAAGAATGACCTGTTATCATGAATGTGCCTGTTACTACATGCTCCCCCCGGGATTGAAAACCAGAAAACGTGTCTACTAGTTTGACATCATTAAACGAGAGGTGTGACTTGTCAATCGTCGCTTAATTCTTGTCTCGGTTGAGAATACTGGGAGTGGCTGAGGAGGCTGAGCACCTCATCCACCAGAAGGTTGGCTGCTTGATCTTCCCTTCCTCCATCCAGTTGGGTGCCAATGTTCCTTGGCAAGACACTTCAGGCACCTTGCACACTGGTCTGTGAATGGTCAGTCTATCCCAAGGCAGCTGTGGTTACAGATGTACATTACCACCACCTGTGTAGGAGTGAATGAATAACGGGTACCTTTCACCCTGAAGCGCTTTGTGTACATTGAAAAGCGCTGCATAAAACCTAATCCATTATTAATATGAACACCTAAAAAACTAGAAAAGCACAGACATCCACCAAGCACCAAATGTCCTCCCATTTGTGATTCACACCATAAATATCAAATTTTTACATATTTAGATTAGTTGACCATGAAAACATAGCATCAGCAATTGGAGTCAATAATAGCAATAATATAATAGCATTCCATTCCATTTCCTTCCGCTTATCCGGGTCCGGGTCGCGGGGGCAGCAATCTCAGTAAGAAAGTCCAGACTTCCCTGTCTCCGGGGACCTCCTCCAGCTCCACCGGGAGGACACCAAGGCGTTCCCAGGCCAGCTGTGAGACATAGTCCCTCCAGGGTGTCCTAGGTCTTCCTCGGGGCCTTCTCCAGGCTGGGCATGCCCGAAACACCTCACCAGGGATGCGCAACCTCAACTGGCTCCTCTCGGTGTGAAGGAGCAGCAGCTCTACTCTGAGCTCCTCCCGGATAGCCGAGCTCCTCACCCTATCTCTTAGGGTGAGTCCAGCCACCCTACAGAGGAAACTCATTTCCGCCTCTTGTATCCGCGATCTCGTTCTTTCGGTCGACCATAAGTGAGGGTAGGAACGTAGATCGATCGGTAAACAGAGAGCTTTGCCCTCCGGCTCAGCTCTCTCTTCACCACAACGATCCGGTACAGCAAACGCATTACTCCTGACGCTGCACTGATTCGTCTGTCAACCTCACGCCCTCAACCGTCCCTCACCCGTGAACAAGACCCCGAGATACTAGAACTCCTCCACCTGAGGCTACAGTCCACCCGTTTCCAACTGAGAACCATGGCCTCGGATTTGGAGGTGCTGCGTCTCATCCCAGAAGCTTCACACTCAGCTGCAAACTGCTCCAGTAAAGCTGAAGGTCGCAGCCTGATGAAACCTTAAGGAACACATCGTCTGCAAATAGCAGAGACGAGATCCTAAGGTCACCAAGCTGGACTCCCTCAACACCTTGACTGCGCCTAGAAATTCTGTCCATGAAGATTATGAACAGAATCGATGACAAAGGGCAGCCTTGGCGGAGGCCAACGTTCACCGGAAACAAGCTCGACTTACTGCTGGCAACGCCAACCAGGCTCCTGCTTCGATTGTACAAGGACCGAATGGCACGTAGTAGCGGGCCACCAATCCCGTACTCCCGGAGCCCCCCCCACAGGACACCACGAGGGACACAGACAAATGCCTTCTCCGAGTCTACAAAGCCCGGTTGGGCAAACTCCCACATACCCTCCAGTACCCTTTCAAGGGTGTAGAGCTGGTTCAGTGTTCCGCGACTGGGACAAAAACCACATCGCAACTCCTGTAACCGAGGTTCGACTAATGGTCGTACCCTTCTCTCCAGCACCCTGGAGTAAGCTTTTCTAGGGAGGCTGAGAAGTGGGATCCCCCTATATATAGTTACTTTTGTAGATGTCCTAGTGGTCAGCATGTTGTCCACACAGTCAGGACATTTGGGTTCAAATCTCTGTTAGGCATCTCTGTGTGGAGTTTGCATGTGTCTCATGTGTAGGTTTCCTGCGGGTACGCCAGTTTCCTCCCACATTCCCAAAACATGCATGTTCGGTTCATTAGCGACTCTAAACTGGCCATATATGTGAATGGTTGTTTGTCTACTTGTGTGGCCTGCGATTGGCTGGCAACCAGTATAGACTGGACCACACCCCTAGCCCGAAGTCAGCTGGGATTGGCTCCAGCAAACCCACAACCATATCAAGGATAAGCGGCATAGAAGATGGATGCTTACAAGAAATCTGTTGTTTGTTGCACATTTATAACATCATTTCATTATCCTCTGATGAAAATTCCATTTTTTTAATATTCTGTATCATACTATCCAGATTTATTCTATTATCTGGATCAGTCTTTTGGATTTTCTGGATTTTGTAGAACCTGTGGGAACTTGTCCTGTATTTTTTTTTCCAAGTACTCTGACCATTTTCTGTGGAGTTATATGCACAAACGGCCAAAATGGTCCCATCTCCCGATGTTAAATAATCGTTCAAAACCATTCCTGGATGCAGACGGTGATCCGGATTATTACTGAAATTTAATCAGTTCTTCCATATCCCATTTTTATCCAAGTCCTGCAAATTTCATCCAGAAGCATTCAGAACTTTTCACGCTATTTTGAACACAAACAAACAGATAAACCTCCCTATTGTGTTATTTCCTCCCTCCGGGAGGTAAGTATTATAGATAGATAGATAAATAGATAGATAGCTCTCCAAAAATGTCATATTAACCTTAATCACAGCAAGAAAGGAAAGATAAGAAGAGAAAAACAAGAAAATAGAATAAGAATAAATGAATACTTTGCAACTGCTCACTTCCAAACTTAGTGCAATAATAAATAATCATAACTCATATTATGCATAATAATACAATACATAATTAGGTAAAGATTCCAGTCCTGTGTGTTTTTATCGCTTCCCTTTCTGTTGTGTTGAGAAGCCGCGTGGTGCGGGGGAGGAGTGGTATTCTTGTCGGTCAGTAGGGCAGGACAGTGATAGTAATCTGCCACTGAAAGTGCTCCTCTGTCGGGAGGTGATGCTGTTTGGAATGGGATGTTACTTCCGGGATGCAGTTATTCTTCTGCAGTATTCCTGGCGCATCTGGTTTGCAGTTTCATCATCATTCATATGGATGGAAAAAGACAGGTTTGACCTCAGATTAGCATATATGATAACTAGTATGGCAGCTCAGATGAATTGAAGATAATAGCGATCAATAGGACGCACGCTCCGCTGTCCTATCAGTGCGGATGTTTGCTATATCGCCGCTGCCGCGCCTCCGCCCATGTCTGCAGACTCTTCATCTCGTGCTGCAGTCTCTTTACTATCTCGCAGGAATGAGCAAGCATCTATAAAATGCGTCTATGTGCGCGCCGCCGCACACCAACCAGTCTGATTGCGGCTGCTGAGCGCCTGGTGTAAAATACCTCATGAAAATGTGTCGTGTTCTCCGGAAGACGCGTTCAGAACTTTAGCAAACAAAGGTTAGCAGCAGCGTGTGGGGGGTAGGGTGATGGGGTGGGCGTCCTTTGCAGTATTCGGCTCACTTTTAGCCCATTTCCTTTCTCTTGCATGACAACACCCGTGGGTCCTCAAACTCAACTTTCCAAAAGTTGAATGAAGACGAAAAGCGAGTTGCGACGTATGCATAATTCAGTATCATTATTCCTTCCATCCTGTCAGGCGGCGAGGCGCATTTTGAGTTCAAGGGCAAAGATGAAATGATAGCACAAAAGGCCGGGATAACGCACAATGTTAAAACGCTATTGTATCTCTTCCTTAATGTTTAATCAACGCTGTCACCGAGCCCACACACCGCACCGTCAGACGACTCCATTTCAATAACTCTGCTTTCCGGTGCGCGTGTGCAGGAGCTATTCCTTATGCGGCGGGGACATTAATGTGTTTACACAGTCTCACTGCACTGCAGTGACTCGCCTCCCTTTTGGGGACAAAATGTCAACTTTGTGCCGTGTAAATCATCATTTCGCATCCGGGGCCTTGATGTACCGCCAGGTGTGTTTACTTCAGGGCGACTGAATTGAAATCATCATACTGTACGTCCTCTGTGGTGCCGAAAACTTCCGTGTGTGTGTGTGTTGGACGGGAGCGCGTGAGAAGTTCTTTCAGAGATGTCCCAGAAACTTTGCCAGCGCGTTTCCCCCCTCGCAGAATGAGCACTGAGAATAACCAATTAAAACGTCAATGCTAAAACCAGCAGCACAGGACTATAATAGCCTTTCTTTCCACTGACGCAATATGTCCCACATGCATATTTCATCATAGCTTCACCAGTTCAATGATGGATTCGCTTCTCTCGTCCTGCTAAAACTGCTACGTCCAACTTGGTCACCACTTGTCCGTCCGTGTATGCACAATGGACCGGTGCGACTCTAAGGGCTCTAGTTTCGTGGGTGGCGCAGCGTGCCACAGGACGCGCAGTGGTAATCCAGTCCGGCGTAACACAATGCGCAGCCAATCTGGTAATTTGGTAGACCGAGGCGCGCCGCGTTGGGCGCAGCAGGGGGAGGTGCCGACTAATTCAGCCTGGCATAGTGACAACTTTGTGCCAAAAGACTTCATCGAAGCGCTCGCCACCTCTCGGCGTAAGGCGAAGCGCAGCCGGTCTAGTGGTAATTTGACTGACTGGCACACTCGTCACCAAAAACCCACAGGTCGGTTCACACAATGTCAGACACATTTGAATGCATTTAATATTCACAACAACCACTGCACAAAGTAAATGTTTGAATCAGCACATACATTTTCATCTATACTGACTGTCGCATCTGCCTCTGTCGCGCCATCTCCTTCTGGCCACCGCCTCCTGTGTCCCTGTCACCACCCCCATCCACCTCATCGGTGGCCAGTGGATCTGATATGGGTGTGGTTAATTGTAAATAAACGGTTAATCAAACGTATTAACATCTTAGATTGGGTAAACCAGAATTGACAAGGGCCAGACCACCAGCTTGGCAATGCGTCTTTTACGCACAGTTGCTTTGCATTTCATCCCCGTTATGCTTAGTTTTTGTTCATTCACATTACATTTAAATATTATACTACATATTCATATTACAAATATAGGTAACTAAAGTGTCTTTATCAGTGGGGAAAAATGCTTACCTTGCCTGTAATACCAACCTCAACCCCACCAAAAACCTCAATACTGACAGCTGAGAGGGTGGAGGACGCAATGGCCCCCCGCCGAGCTCAGTGTCACACTGGTTGAGGGGCCGCCCTCGGTGGCCACCGTGTGCCCCCGGTGCTCTTGGTAGTTTTTGTTTTGCCCTTCTTCTGACATTATTGCACCGTTTTTTTTCACTGGGCAATGGTTTTCAGTAAATCAGGGCAAACCTGATTTACGATACTTGTAATCTCCTCCCAGGCTGCTTTTGACCATATATTCGGCCACTGCGTGCTTGGACCTCCCGGACCAAAACATCACTTTCTGTCTGGGAGACGTTTGGACAGCTTCCGCTGTCTTCATCCATGGTCAACAAAATTAGTGAATTGCGCAATATATACAATATATTGTAAAAATAATATTACAGAAAAACATAGTATTGGAGATTTAAAAAAAATGTAAAAAGAGAATTAGGTATATTTAAAAGTCCAGAGTGTACCCCGCCTCTCGCCCAAATTCATCTGGGATAGGCTCCAGCATACCCGTGACCCTAATGAGGATAAGCGGCATAGATAATGAATGAATGAATAAAAGTCATATTTCTGGAAGAAATTGCAACTGTAGGGCAATAAAATCATAATTTTCCTATAGTAGGATTTTTTTTCTGAAAATTACAACTTTATTTTTAATATATTGTAAAAATAATATTACAGAAAAACATAATATTAGAAATAAAATGGAAAAAAGGTTTAATTAGGTATATTTAAAAGTAGTATTTCAGGAAAAAAATTTAACTGTAGGCCAAGAAAGTCATAATTTTTCTATAATATGATTTTTTTCTGTAAATTAAACTTTATTTTTTATTCATTCATTCATTTTCTATGCCACTTATCCTCATTAGGGTTTTGGGTTTATTTTTATATATTGCAAAAATAATATGGGAGACAGATTTGAAAAAGAGAATTAGGGAATATTTAAAAGGTACATTTCAAATAAAGTATATTTAAAAGTCATATTTCAGGAAAAAATTGTAACTGTAGGGGCCAGTAGTATATTATAATTACAAACTAAAATAATAATACTATGAGAGTAGCGTGATAGAAATGTGTGAGAAAGGCATACTTACAATATGAAGTATAAAATCTAAAAATCAAATAATGAATAAATAAATAAATACAAAAAATAAAATTAAAAAATGAAGTCAAAATTTTAATATTACAGGAAGAAAATGTAATAGTATAAAAATGTAGTAATATTACAAGAATAAGGTTGGAAAACACAGGAAAAAATATATAAAAGTTATATATTAAAATAAAGGTAAAGTTAAAGAAAAACGTCAGCAAACTATAGGGAAAAAATCTATAATATTGGGAAAAATATTGTAATTCACGGGAAAAGCTTATTATTATGATCCATCCCAGTAGGTCTGGGAAGAAATCATCACTAGGATAGAAAAAAAGTGATGAGCATATAAAGGTACTCCCATGTGAAGATAAGCCCTGTTGAGGATCATTTGAGAAAATATCTCATTTTAGTCTTTATGAAACCTTGAGAGCCATCCGATCGAATCATCTTAACATGACCACTTTTTCCTCATATTTCCATTTTATTAGCATCGTTTCATGACTTTTGTTTGGCGTAACTTTACTAGTCCTTTCAGGCTCCTTTGTTCATTTAATCTCCCATCCTGGTGTGCATTCATATGCCAGGGTGAGCAAATGATGGGCCGTGCGAGTGCACAAAAGAATGGAAAGCAATTCTCCGTTGAGGTTGCTGTCTTTCGTTCTTCTTTTTTTAGGCAGCAATTAAGTTGCACAATCATCCAATTGGAGTTGGAGTAGTTTCATCTGTGAAGGTAAACCCATTCCGCTGGCTCAGGAGGTTGAGAAGCCATTTAACAGGAGCTTGATCTTATGAATCAATTCCCCTCGGGGAAACATCCCGAGTGCACGGTGGGCATCAACACGAGCAGCTGGCAGTTGGCGGGATTGCTCAAGATGAAAACTACACTGTCACATTTTTGACTAGAGAAGCTACACTTTTTCTATGTGGTTGGCTTTTTGTTCCACCATATCTTGCTTCACGTGCACCATCACTTCATGACGAAACACCCTATTGCTGCAACTATCCTGACAGTGTGGATTATTTCAAGTCAATCCCTTCTAGCCTGCTGCAAGGGGGGGGGGCTTTAAAGACCCCCTATTGTGCAAAAAGGGGCAGCAGTGGCTCAGGTCGACTAGAAACCAAAGGGTTGGCGCTTCGTATGCATGTTTGGTGGGGGTCAGAGGAGCCATAGGTGTGATTGGCACTCACCTTTCGGGTGGACTAGCCCAGGGCAGCTGTGCTACAGATGTAGTTTACCACCACCAGTGTGAGAGTGAGGAGTTTACGTCATTGTGAAGCGTGTTGGGTGTCTTAAAAAGCACCAAGCTCTTATTAAAAGTGACTTGTTTAGCAATATGTACCTAAGAGGCTTCGCTACACATGTTAAAATAAATCACAATGCACTGCCAGTTTTCTGCCAGAGAGATGTAGGTTGGATCATTTAGTTTTTATTGGCCTGAACACCAAAAATGGGTGAAATAGAGCAAAAGACGTAATGTAATGACATAAAGTTGAAATGTTGGTGGTAACGGCTTATAATAACACAAATTATTCTCTTTAAATATATATATATGTATATAACATTTATTAAGATTCTACTTTTCTCCATCAACTCAGGCTTTTTGTTCTTTCATGACGATGTCTTCAGAATGTAACTTTTTTGCTAAATGGAAACTTATGAAAAATGAAAAATATACATACTTTGGCTTTTGTCATGAATCCATTCTAAAATAGAATAGAATAAAAATATATATTTTTCAAAAACACTTCTTCCCATAAAAATAATGTAAGTCCTATTCATTCCTCCCAAAAAGTGCACTTTTTTGTAAAGGTAAACGTCTGGTTCACTTATCCACTTCATTTGTCATTAATATGCATTTTGTGTGTTTTCTGCATGTAAAACTATAATCATTCTCTATGAAATATATCCATCCATCCATTTTCTTCATCTTATCTGAGGTTGGGTCGCGGGGGCAGCAACCTAAGCAGAGAAGCCCAGACTTTCCTCTCCCTGGCCACTTCGTCCAGCTCTTCCCGGTGGATGCTGAGGCGTTCCCAGGCCAGCTCTAAGGGAGAGTCAAGACACCCTGCGGAGAAACCTTTTTCGGCCGCTTGTACCCGTGGGAGGCGCGACTGAAACGCACTGCGCCCTGGGAGGTGCCACAGGAGGGACTGGAGCCGACGCCCTGGGGGGCGCCACAGGAGGCGCGACTAGGACCGACGCCCTGGGAAGCGCCAGAGGAGGCGCGACTGGGACCGGCGCCACAGGAGGCGCGACTGGGACCGACGCCCTGGGAGGCGCGACTGGGACCGACGCCCTCTGAGGCGCGACTGGGACCGACGCCCTGGGAGGCGCAACAGGAGGCGCGACTGGGACCGACGCCCAGGGAGGCGCCACAGGAGGCTCGACAGGGACGCACTGCGCCGTGGGAGGCGCCACTGGGACGCACTGCGCCGTGGGAGGCGCCACTGGGACGCACTGCGCCGTGGGAGGCGCCACTGGGACCGACGCCCTGGGAGGCACGACTGGGACCGACGCCCTGGGAGGCTCCACAGGAGGCGCGACTGGGACCGACACCCTGGGCGGTGCCACAGGAGGCGCGACTGGGACCGACACCCTGGGAGGCGCCACAGGAGGCGCGACTGGGACCGACACCCTGGGAGGCGCCACAGGAGGCTTGACTGGGACCGCGGAGTCCTGCAGTGAGGTGCGGTTATCGGCAGCGTCTGGGCTGCCGAAGCCGGCAAAAGCTGCCTCGAGCGTGGAGTGGGCGGAGTCCTCCAGCGGGGTGCCGGTGTCGGCAGCGGCTGCACGTCCTCCACCCCTAGATAGGACGTGCTAGCCACCCCTCCTGTAGGCGGATCCCAGACGCCGTCCTCCTCCGCCCCAGAAACCAGGGAAGGGTGGAGGGAGGCTTGGAGGAGGGCATGTGACTCACCCCGTCGACGTCTCCAGTTCGGCACTGCCGGGTTTCTCCGATGCCGGCGGGCCGGGGTGTGCGTGGCGGGTCCCGGCCACACCCACGCCATCGGAATCAGCGTGCCGTCTGGCCCCCACACCATGTCCTCAAGCTCTTCGGGCAGGAATCTAGCCGATTCCTCTTCCATGGCTTTAAAAATCGTGATCGTCCAGAAATCGCTCTCCGCGAGGTCGTCTTCATCTGGTCGGCTCATTCTGTCACGGTATCGTCGCGGCATGGTGTAACGACCCCGAGGATACAGAGAGCTGGATGTCAGGAGGTAAGGTTTTCAGGAATCTTTTAATACAAATGCTGTAAAGCAGCGGCAGGAACAAAACAACGATACGACAGGAGGGAAAAAGTAACACGAGACAATGAGCCGACGCCTGACTGGCGCACGCACCTGAACATAAATAGCAGGGAAAACAGGTGCACGTAATTAACTGAGTAAAGAAATAAGGAAACACAAGAAAACCAAAACTGTCACGATGACAAACACAGAGATCGTGACATTTCAATTTTAATTTGATGATGTTCCTGTCATATTTTTGCACAATCCCTACTGAATAAGATAAATGAGATGGCTATGATGTACGTAGGATTGCTATAATGCTAGTGTCAATGGCATCACATTAACTAGCGCCCCGAATAGCTCACATTGTCTCTGCCGGTAGCTAGCAGCTCCTAGCCTAAAATTTATCAACCAGCTTGAAGCAAAACGAGAGACGGCTCGCATCTAAAAACACTTGCTAGTTGGGATACTTTATGCCAAGGTACCACAGTATAAATGACAATACAAAACTCGGAGTGTGCCAGTAACTTCTCACTTCTCCCAGAGGCGACGTACTTCATCACAGCAACACAAATAACTTTGGTCTTGTTGAGAGAGTCATCTGCCAAGACTTCCAAACTAAGCTTGCCATTCAAAATATCCTTTTCTTTGCCTTTTTTGTTTGCCTATGAAGTATTTCCTCCGGCTTGTAGCTTCCCACAAACCGCCCCTGCGTTCCTCAAAATACAGTGAGGGGTGGGGGTGGGATGGGGGTGGGGTCAAACAGGACGTCAGACAGGTGTAAAAAAAAATGAGTGGTAAATTTAACAGCAGTAGTATTTATTAGGGGTGTAAGGATTTGTTTTAATAGCGATTCAATTTGTATCACGATTCGTGGTTGCCCATTCAATTCAAGGACTATATCGGTCCACGTGGTCCAAATTCCACGTGCTCCAACACTATAGATAGTATAGATCCCATAGCAAATTGAAGAAGAAGAAGTCATGTAGCTTTTTTTAGTAAAAAAAAAATAAAATAAAATAAATAAAATATTAAAAAATAAGAAGTCATGTAGCTAACAAGCATGTATACCAATGAAAATACACCCCATATCCCATGAAAAACTGCGTATTTTTTGGACGTCCACTTGGACTCTCCTACCAAAGCGCGCACGCTCAGCGTCACATGAAGTCATCGGTGCACGCCAGTCAACAGGCATGACTAATCGACTTATGCCTAATCAAACTGTTACAAGGGTAACTTTTGACGTCTTTATCATTAAAAAACCTAAAAAACGCACATCCATATAAAACCTGCCCTGCTTAAATCCAATGCTTTATTTTGTAGTATCTATTTAATCCAGGCCGCACGGTGCTGAGTGGGTAGCACATTGGCCTCGCAGTCAGGAGGTTCAGGGTGCAAATCTCCGTTGGGCATCTTGTGTGGAGTTTGCATGTTCTCCCCATGCGTGTGTGGGTTTTCTCCGGGTATTCCGGTTTCCTCCCACATTCCAAAAACATGCATGTTAGCTTCATTGGCCACTCTAAATTGTCCATAGGTATGAATGTGAGTGTGAGTGATTGTTTGTCTATATGTGCCCTGCGATTGGCTGGCGACCAGTCCAGGGTTTACCCCGCTCCTGCCCAAAGTCAGCTGGGATAGGCTCCAGCATACCCGTGACCATAATGAGGATAAGCGGTATAGAAAATGAATGAATGAATATTTAATCCATTGATTAGCTTTTAAACGATCGTTAGATTTATATATGTTGTCTGGAATGGCATTTTGGTGAACACAGATCGATGTAGTTGGATCGATCTAGTGAATGAATCGTTACCTGGTATATATAAATGCATATAAATCTATATGCATTTATATATATACATATTATTTATAGATATATATGTTTTTTTATTGTTTTTTTCCTCTGTTTACGAGTGTGTGCTTTTATTTTGTGTGACTCGAATTAAAGAATCAATCAATCACAGGTAAGTCCCACACGGTAGCCACGTTGTTTCGGCTTTTAAGGGAACGTGAGCCGGAGACGGTCGCTATGGGATGGGTGCTGAAATGGGGGCGGAGCTGATCGGTGAGATGATCGGCTTTATAAAGCACGGAAATCGGCCAATCGATCGGAAGTATAAACAGTTAGTGTGGGCCCTGTTTGGCCGTACAATAACCAAGACGGTGTACCACAACCCAGACATGTTTGTGTCAGTGATTTTCACCCGAAACCGAATTCTACGAGGTTCTGTCGTACAAAGTCATAAAGCGCCCCAAACCCCACCCACGCATCCCTCTCTATGTCTCAGCAATGACTGACAGTTTGTTCACATCCTGTGTTTAAATGTAGCATTTCCCAACATTGTCAGGGTTGCATGCCTTAAAGAGTAAAGCCTGCCTGAGGCTGATCAGGATGCACGGCGCGCCCTCTTGCAGACTTTTAAGATTTCACAAATGGGAAGTCATTACGCCTGACGAGAAAATATCGCCATCATTTCCCTTCCAAAGCGGCGTACGGCAAACAAACAAGCCGAGGCCTCACGATATACGAGGCGACGTAGCGAGAGAAGATTACGTTCTCTCGACAGCTCTTATTTAGATGTGCGCACGAGCACATTAGCGCTTTATTCCCCTCACACCCTCAGGACATTAGGAAGTCGTTGTGGCCCAGACCGCCGGCCCCCGGGTTGACGTTTTAAAATCATTAGCATGTGTAAACAAAATATTTTTAAGTGCACCAGACCATTAATCCCACATCATGTGTCGTTAAAGTACCCACAAAAAAAAGACGCTAAGGCTGGACGATTTATGAGATGAATTGTGCATGGGAGTCTCCCACGCTCTTAAAAGGAGCAGGGAAGGATGCGTTCGCTCGGTCGCTTTCCATATTGCTTGGCTTTTATATTAAGTCAAGCGCAGCCCTCTGAGTGGCAGTAAATAATCTACTGGTACAAGAAGCTCTCGTAGAAAATAACGCTGGGGGTGCTCAATCAGTAGGCGGGACGCCGTCTAATAGCGCACGCCTCTTCATCGCCAGCGTGAGAGGCGCTTGGTGGCAAAGGTGGGCTCGCCCCTCGCCTGATCACACCAAATGTAACCACACACTCCATTTTTAATGACTAAAAATGCGCCCCACCCTCCATCTTTGTGAGGCCATAAACTGTGAAGGTTACCCAACCGGGGAGAGGAAACCGGTCTCCCAGGCACCCCCAGTCAATTTGTGTCCCGCGTCTTGGCCTTTTACCCTGCAAGCTGTTTGATCGGGGCACCGTTGGCGCAGCCGTCTGTCTTCTCGCCGCTGAGGTTGGATGAGCAGCTACGGTCGCCTCGACGCGGCAGCTGCTGCGTCGCCCGCTGAGGCTGCGCCGGTTTTTTATTTGGCTCGTCTCATTTCAGAAGGGAAAAAAAAATACTTTGGCTTGGGAAATAATAATAACACGTCAGGATTGATTTGAAAAGCAGAGATGGTGTGTTTGTGTCGGGGAGAATTTGGGCATTTTATCTGCATATGGGTTTTTTTTGCTCTGCAGAAAACTTTATCATTCACCATACATCGCTGACCATTTACAAATACATGACAATACCGGTCAAACATACTGATGCATGCAAAAAACACAATCTTTACATTTTTAAAATGTCTTTTTTCATCACTGATGAAGCTTTGAGGTTTTGTATTTTTTTGTGGAAAAGATTACGCTTGCAAAATGTTTTGAAAACTGAAAACAGCGAAATGCAACAAAATAGAGAGCAGTGAGGCAGACAAGCGTATTTAAAAGTCAAATTGCATGTTGAGTACGACAAATTCATACATGTTGGCAGGTCTGTGCTAATATTGAAAGTCCATCCTGCCTTTCACTGACAGTCCACTGCAGCCCCCCGGGGGGCGCGCCCCACTATTTTAGAAGCATTGGACTTTATTATTGTCCAATCAGAACAAATGTGCGGACGACATAAATCCTGAATGCTACATCAGCACTTTTTTTTTCTGTGACTAAATCTTGTCACTCGGGTCTTATTTTATTTTAAAAATAAAACGGTCATATTTAAAGGATTGCTACAAAATGGCATTTAATTGGAAGACACTAAAATAGCACTAGTAAGGATTGTACAAATTTTAAGCCTATGACATGGGACTTGACTCAACCTGTCTGTCCATGACCTGCACTTGCACATTATTACTTGAGACTTGCAAAACAATGACTTACTCCCACCTCTGCTAATAACAGTACACATTAATGTCACACTGACTGGCTATATTTAGCTGCGCTTGTCTCCAAAACAAGTCCTCCACATGCTAACCACCTGATTAACATAGAACATTGGGTGTCTAGGCATGTGAGTCTGACTTTTGTCGGTTCTGTTCCTCACAGAAGGAATAGCTCCTCCCCCCCGAAGTACCTTGCCTCGTATCTTATCTATTTTGTTGCTAGACTGTGCTCGGGGGAGTCAAGAAGTCCTCCCAGATAAATTGCTGTCAAGAGAAGTCACCAACAGGTCTGCTGTAGGTGGGCTGGAGGGGTGATGGAATTTAGCATTTTCTTCAGAGACAGACACCCTTTGAGGTGAGAGGCTGGTGTGTTTTATGACAAAATTGAGTGACTGTGAATCTGCGTAGGCCTTGAAGGCACCATAGATGCTGTGAGACGTAAAAAATGTGTTTGCCTCTGGAAGCGCTAGTGGTGAGTAGCTATACATTGTAGCTTTTTAAAATGTATCTATTAAGTGTATGTGCCATATTTAGGGCTTAAACCGGACTGTGTCACAAGTGAACCATGGCAATTGAAGAGAGAATAATTACACCATGTTCTGAAATCAGAGGAGAACATTTTCAAGCTTGTGCAGCACACGTAGAGGAAAGCGAATATTTTAGTATGCGCGGTGTAACAAATGGCGTTCTTCCACAGTGAGATGAGGAGAGGACTCTTTTTCAAATTCATCAACATATCATATTGCTGCAAAGCTCAGCAATGTCTAAGAGAATAAAGATCTTCATTTTAATTTTCCCTTCCTCTGATTTAACGGTGATGAATATTTTATCAGGCTTTTATTGCAGCAGTGTTCCCTCCTGTGAAAGGTTTGCAGTGTTTCTTCTTCTTATCATTCTTCTTCAAAACTTTTTCCAAAAGGAGGTTCTGTATAGGAATATACGCTTTTTTTGTTTTCACCCTGAAGTATAATCTTTTAAACTTTTATCATTTATTATTTCAGTGTTTATTTACAAAAAAAATCTTAAATAATGTAATTTTAATAATGTAATAATGTAATCCTGAAAAGTTAGGATTTTTTTAAATTGTGTCATGTGCAATTTAAATGAATTAATAAAGTATTCCTAAGGGGCCAAGTACTTGTAAATAAATATTGTAAAATTAATATTATATAGACCTTTTTCCATTCCATTTTCTTCCGCTTATCCGGGTCTGGGTCGCGGGGGCAGCAGTCTCAGTAGGGAAGTCCAGGCTTCCTGGCCTCCGGCGACCACTTCCAGCTCCACCGGGAGGACACCAAGGCGTTCCCAGGCCAGCTGTGAGACATAGTCCCTCCAGCGTGTCCTAGGTCTTCCCCGGGGCCTTCTCCCGGCTAGGCATGCCCGAAACACCTCACCAGGACGAGATCCCCGAGCCACCTCAACTGGCTCCTCTTGATGTGAAAGAGCAAAGGCTCTACCAGGAAGACCAGGTCGCCCGGACACCCGCCCTCGACCACTGCCCAAATCACATTGCACCGGACCATTATGCTTGCCCCTGCAGGTGGTGGGTCTGCGGGGGGGAGTTCCCGTGTTCCTTCTTTGGACTGGGCCTGGCCAGGCCCCACGGGTAAAGGTCTGTCCACCAGGTGCTGGCTGGTGAGCTCCTCCCCCAGGCCTGGCTCCAGGGTGAGTCCCTGGTGTGCCACGTCCGGGCGAGGTGCAGTCACTACTCTTGATTTTCTTCATCATTAGGGTCTTCTGAATCATACTTAGTCTGGCCTGTCACCTAGGACCTGCATGCCTTGGGAGACCCTACCAGGGGCATGAATCCCCCGACAACATCACTCCTAGGATCACTCGGGCACTCAAACCCCTCCTCCACAATAAGGTGGTTATTCACGGAAAGGAAAAAGACTACACGGTACCAGACCCCCCCCCCCCCCCCTCGGCCTCTTTGATGGCCTTGTCGGGCCCATGGACTTGAAAGAAAAGAAAATTTTTCTTTATTTTTATTATTATTATTATTATATATTAATATTTATATATGTATTCAGGTAAGTCAAACATAATGTTGGCCACAATTTCAAAATCTACAATTTGTACAGATTTACAGATAACTCCTATATTTTTTTGTATTTTTATGGTATTTATTATTGCAGTTTAACATTTTTTGAATTTGCACTTCTAATTAAATTGTTCTCTTTTTTGTCAACTTAAAAAAAAATTGTTTTCCATGTGGCCCTCATCTTTCTTTGTAATAATGCAAATATTTTTTTAAAATATGCTGCAGGTCAAAACAAATCTAGCTGCCGGTGGAAAATGGCGCCCGGGCCTGACTTTGGACATCCCTTCTCCAAAGGAATGATTGAAAAAGAAGAATAGAGCTGGAGGAAACAAGCAGATAAGGTGTAGAAATAGCTCAAAGTGGATGACAAGCTCATGGCGCTCCACTTATATAACGCTAAGCAGATGTACTACGGTGAATGCGGATTACAAATTGCACGGTGGATGAGTGGGTAGCACGTCGGCCTCACAGTCAGGAGGTTCAGGGTTCGAATCGCCGTTGGGGATCTCTGTGTGGAGTTTGCATGTTCTCACCGTGCGTGTGTGGGTTTTTTCCGGGTACTCCGCTTTCCTCCCACATTCCAAAAACATGCATATTAGGTTAATTGGCAACTCTAAATTGTCCATCGGTATGAATGTGAGTGTGAATGTTTGTCTATATGTGCCCTGCTATTGACTGGCGACCAGTCCAGGGTGTACCCCGCCTTCCGCCCAAACTCAGCTGGGATACGCTCCAGCATACCCCCAACCCTAATGAGGACAAGTGGCATAGAAAATGAATGAATGAATATTTAATCCATTGATTAGCTTTTAAACGATCGTTAGATGTATATATGTTGTCTGGAATGGCATTTTGGTGAACACAGATCGATGTAGTTGGATCGATCTAGTGAATGAATCGTTACCAGGTATATATAAATGCATAAATGCACGCCCGGCAGCAACCACAAGACATAAACCATTACAACTGAAGAAGCCTTTGGATTAAAGAGAGTCCGCTTGGCTCGGTTCAACGTTTGCAGATTTCCTCGAGAATCTACACAGACATGTGAGAAGTTTTTTGACGATAAATATAATTCACTTTCCATGGTTTCAGTCACCAAGCGAGCAGTGAGTTACAACAAACAATCAGGAAAAGGAGATAAAAAAAGGTTCAGTGAAGGATGGTCGTTTTTTTCTGTTTGTTCTGTGAGTATGCTCGCAACTTTTTTTATTTGCAGGATCCGTGACAGGCCTTGGCTTACATACTGTACAACCGAATGCCGGATGATCAAAAGCATGACTGCAGGATCCACTGTTTGAACATTCATTTAAACTCCAATAAATTACCATCTGATTTGCCCGACCTGCACTTTCAGTGTGTAGCCTAGAACCTCTAGCCATTTTTTCACAAGGTCTAGAACAGGGGTCTCAAATTTGCAGCCCATGAGAGGATAATTTGTGGCCCACACACTTATATGTAAGTTTCATATTAGTGCTGCTCTTGACATATACTGTATATTGTTGCGCTTGCGAGGCAGTGAAGAAGAGGCAACTATTTACTCCTGAGCAGAGGAAGAAAAAGTTCACACTTTTTTAATACACCAAAATCGCGGGATGTCAATACTCAACATGACGGTCTCACTCAGGGTGTCATAAACAGAATGCGGCAAAACATCGCACGGCTATACAACAGGCTGATAAAAAGAGACAAGACACTGTTTATAAGGGGGAATGTACAATACATACCAACAATGTCATCTCTAACATGCAACTAGCAGACATTTGTAAGACAATGCCGCAAAGGACACTGGGTAGCAGGACGTGCTCCAAGCAATGCTAGAATATGAATGCCACAGTATTGTGTGCGAGCTGACGAACCAACCAATCACAGTGGGGTATAACGCTCTGGGGTGTGACATGGATTAGGCTTGATGCAGAAAGAGAAGCATTTTTCAATGACTGAAAGTTACAGCAGCGTTGCCATGGAGATTTTCTCCTGTGCCTGGCTAGGGAAGCGCGGTCAATCATCCCAGCGAGCTGTTCACGTCCAAAAAAGTGTTTCAAGTTGCTACCCAGTGTGACAATATACATCGTTTATATGTAGGTTATCTTTCTCGCCGAAAAAATTAAAAGTGAGACATGCCCGGCGAGATAAAAAAAGCGCGGGGAACTCGGTGGTGTGGTTTGTGGGGGTGAGTGCAGCTGAGCGCGCCATGCGTCAAGGTCCCCATCCGCTCCGATGTTAAATGGAAAAAAGAAAAGGCACTTGGATGCCATGGCAGTAGATGGGGGTAGCGACTCACGGCATGTTCCGTCTGGTCGTGGCAAGGACCTAGTCTGGTTCAGAGTGCAGATCACATTGATGGATTCCTTGCTTTTCTTAAATCTCGCAGTAGAATTGATGTCAGGGCCATTTATAGGGCAGCACCATTCTCTGTGCATCGGCTCAGCACGACACGCAAAGTGAATTAAAAATCCTGTGTATTCCACAGCCCCAAACATGTCTTTTTCAAAACAAATGTGGCTCAGCTATGTGAGAGGAAGCACTGCCAGGACCGTAGGACTAAAAAGTAGGCAGGAGAAGCCATTTTAAGAAAAAAACATTGACTGAGGTTAAAGAACTGTACAATTTAACTGAAAACTGAAATGTATTAGTGATTGAAATACTTATTAGTTCTTGATTTGTTTGTGTATTTGTTGGTTTATTAATAGTTTTGTAGAGAAAACAGTTAACAGTACGATATGTTCCATAAAAATTTACTACCAAAGAACCCGAGGAAAGTTACACAACTTGTTTACACTAGGGTGCTTGTTCATTTTATTTTGTGTTTATTTATTTATTTGTTGATTAAGAATTGTATTAGTAGTTTTGCACTTGTTTACACCAGTGTCCTTGTTTATCTTATTTTGTGTTAGAAAATAAAAAAAGAAATCTCTTGGGCTTTTGATTATTTTTTGACATTGAAAAAAGGTTAAATGTCAGATGGGCATGTCAAATAATGAGGTAAACAACGAGCCTGCGGCGACTTTCTATGATTGATTTGCTTTCTTTTACATGCATTTTAAATTGTCACGCACACATACACGTACTCTCTCGCCATGTAGAGCGCTCATTTTCTGTAAAGGGCCAATGTTAAAAAAAAAATAACACACTATGCGAGTAAAGCTGCGAAACTACATGAATAAAGTCCAAATGTTATGAGAAAAAATAGGATTTTGACGAAAGTAAAATCAAAATAAATAAAGACAAATTTGATATTAGTCTAAAATAAAATGTCCACGTACTTCTCTGACAGGTTTGGTCAAATAATAATTATTAAAATATTAAATGTATTCATGGTGGTATATTAGTAGAAAAAAGTCAATATTTTGTAATATTAAGATACATTTTGTAATATTATAAGCATTAAGTTACAATTGTGTATGGATAAAAATCTAATTTTTGCAAATACATTTGACAATAATAAAACTACAGTATCCACTACACCCTTCTTGAGTTTGTTGCATTTTTGTCACACTTAAATGTTTCAGATGATCTAACAAATTTAAATATTAGTCAATAAAAACACAACTGAACACAAAATGCACTTTCTAAATGCAACTTTTTATTATTAAGGAAGAAAAAATCCCAAAGCTACATGGCCCTGATGTGTGATTTTACCCTGAACCTAATAACTGGATGGGCCACAACTGCAATCAAGCCATTCAGAGGTGGACTTGCTGGTGTGTTTTGGATCATTGTCCTGCTGCACAACCGAAGTTGCTTTCAGCTTGAGGTCACCAACAGATGGCCCGACATTCTCCTTCAGGATTTTTTTCTAGACATGGAAGCATGAATTCATGCTTCCATTGATCACAGCAAGTCTTCCAGGTCCTGAAGCAGCAAACCAGCCCCAGACCATCACACTCCCACCACCATATTTTACTGTTGCTATGGTGTTCTTTTTCCTTAA
This sequence comes from Oostethus manadensis, assembly GCA_024372805.1. NCBI lineage: Eukaryota > Metazoa > Chordata > Actinopteri > Syngnathiformes > Syngnathidae > Oostethus > Oostethus manadensis. Next base: position 2,008,082 of record QODF01000165.1, read on the forward strand.
ATGTGGCATTACTTTGACACCAGATGTAATGGGAAACAGATCTTTCATAAACTTTTGAGTATTTTCCCAAAGGTCAAAGATGTTTTCTGGCTAAATTGAGACGAGCCTTAATGTTCTTTTTGTTCAGCAGTGGTTGGTCCTGGAGATCTGCCATGCAGGCTATCTTTCTTATGGTGGAGTCATGAACCCTGACCTTAACTGAGGCAAGTGAGGCCTTCAGTTCTTTGAATGTTGTTGTGGAATCTTTCGTGACCTCTTGGATGAGCCGTCGCTGCGCTCTTGGGGACAATTTGGTTGGCCGGCCACTCCTGAGAAGGTTCACCACTGTTCCATGTTTTGGCCATTTGTGGATAATGGCTCTTATTGTGGTTTGCCGGAGTCCCAAAACTTAAAAAATGACTTTATAGCCTTTTCCACACCGACAGATCACAATTAATTTCAGTTACGTTATTTTTTAACGGGGGTGGGAGTTGGCCAATCATTTTTTCACACAGGGCCATGTAGCTTTGAATGTTTTTCTTCCATCAATAATACAAAAGTTCCATTAAAAAATGCATTTTGTGTTCAGTTGTGTTCTCACTGACTGATATTGAATGATCTGAAACATTTAAATGAGACAAACATGCAAAACACAATATATCAACACTTTTTCATACCACTGTATATGAGCTTTGTACAAGTTGTTGTATGACAACACAAATAGTCTGACTTGTAAAAGAAAAAAGTACCATCAAATTGCTTGCATAAAAATCTAAAATCCATGCAACCAACAAAATCGGTGAGAGTAAAGTCCACGATATGAGAGTAAAGTCAAAATATTGAGTTGTATGCAAATATTCCATTCCATTTTCCTCCGCTTATCCGGGTCCAGGTCGCAGGGGCATCAGTTTCAGTAGGGAAGTCCAGACTTCCCGATCCCCGGCGATCTCTTTTAGCTCTACCGGGAGGACACCAAGGCGTTCCCAGGCCAGCTGTGAGACATAGTCCTTCCAGCGTGTCCTAGGTCTTCCTCGGGGCCTTCTCCCGACTGGGCATGCCCAAAACACCTCACCAGGGAGGCGCCCGGGAGGCATCCAGACTAGATGCCCGAGCCACCTCAACTGGCTCCTCTCGATGTGAAGGAGCAGCGGCTCTACTCTGAGCTCCTCTCGGATGGCCAAGCTCCTCACCCTATCTCTTAGGGTGAGTCCAGCCACCCTACGGAGGAAACTCATTTCCGCCGCTTTAATCCGCCATCTCGTTCTTTTGGTCATGACCCATAACTCATGACCATAGGTGAGGGGGGTAACATAAATCAATCGGTAAACAAAGAGCTTTGCCTTCCGGCTCAGCTCTCCCTTCACCACGACGGAACGGTACAGCGACAGCATTAGTGCGGATGCTGCACCGATCCGTCTGTCGATGTCACGCTCCAACCTTTCCTCACTCGTGAACAAGAACCCGAGATACTTGAACTCCTCCACCTGGGGCAATACCTCACTCCCAACCCGGAGGGTACAGTCCACCTGTTTCCGACTAAGAACCATGGCCTCGGATTTGGAGGTGCTGCGTCTCATCCCAGAAGCTTCACACTCAGCTCCAAACCGCTCCAGTAAACGCTGAAGGTCGCAGGCTGATGAGGCCATAAGGACCACATCGTCTGCAAATAGCAGAGACGAGATTCTAAGGTCACCAAGATGGACTCCCTCAACACCTTGACTGCGCCTAGAAATTTTGTCCATGAAGATTATGAACAGAATCGGTGACAAAGGGGCAGCCTTGGCGGAGGCCAACGTTCACCGGAAACAAGCTCAACTTACTGCTGGCAATGCGAACCAGGCTCCTGCTTTGATTGTACAAGGACCAAATGGCACCTAGTAGCGGGCCACCAATCCCGTACTCCCGGAGCACCCCCCACAGGACACCACGAGGGACACGGTCGAACGGTTTTCCAAGTCTACAAAGCACATGAAGACCGGTTGGGCAAACTCCCACATACCCTCCAGTACCCTTGAAAAGGTGTAGAGCTGGTCCAGTGTTCCGCGACCGGGACGAAATCAACATTGCAGCTCCTGTAACCGAGGTTCGACTAACGGTCGTGCCATTCTCTCCAGCACCCTGGAATAGACTTTCCCAGGGAGGCTAAGGAGTGTGATCCCCCTATAGTTGGAACACACCCTCCGGTCACCCTTTTTAAAAATGGGGACCACCACCCTGGTCTGCCAGTCCAGAGGTACTGTTCCCGACTTCCATGTAATGTTGTAGAGGCGTGTCAACCAACACAGTCCCCCAACATCCAGAGTCTTGAGGAATTCCAGGCAGAACTCGTCTACCCCCGGAGCCTTGCCACTGGGGAGTGATTTAACTACCCCAATTACCACAGCCACGGTGAGAGAACTGTCCACGTACGTATCCTCAGACTCTGCTTACTCTGTGGAAGGTATGTCAGTGGGATTGAGAAGGGCCTCAAAGTATTCCTTCCACGTTCCCAGCACACCCTCACTACGCGTTTTGGTCTACCAGGTCTGTCCGGCATCTTTCCCCGCCATCTAATCCAACTCATCACCAGGTGGTGGTCAGTTGACAGCTCAGCCCCTCTCTTCACCCGCGTGTCCCGAACATGCGGACGCAGGTCTGATGATACGACCACAAAGTCGATCATAGACCTGCAACCTAAGGTGTCCTGGTGCCAAGTGCACTTATGGATATCCTTATGTTCGAACATGGTGTTTGTTATGGACAAACTGTGATTCGCACAGAAGTCCAGCAACAACACACCACACGGGTTCAGGTCAGGGAGGCCGTTCCTCCCAACCATACCCCTTCAAGTCACACTGTCATTGCCCACATGGGCGTTGAAGTCTCCCAGTAGAACTATGGAGTCACCAGCTGGGGTGCTCTCCAGAACCCCTCTGATAGACTCCAAGAAGGCTGGGTACTCGGAACTGCCGTTCGGCGCGTACGCACAAACCACAGTCAGGACCCTTTCCCCAACCCTAAGGCGTAGGGAAATAACCCTCTCGTTCACTGGTGATGATTCCAGCACAGAGGCACCAAGCCGGGGGGCTAACAATAAGCCCACACCAGCTCGCCGCCTCTCCCCTGCAGCAACTCACTGCCCAAATCACAATGCACCGGACCCTTATGCTTGCCCCTGCAGGTGGTTTGTTCTGCGAGGGGGGAGTTCCCGTGTGGCTTTTTCGAGCTAGGCCCGGCCAGGCCCCACGGGTAAAGGCCTGGCCACCAGGCCCTCGCCTGCGAGCCCCTCCCCAAGGCCTGGCTCCAGGGTGAGGCTCCGGTATCCCACATCCGGGCGAGGTGCGGTCACTCCTCTTGTTTTTGGCCCGTCACCTAGAACCTGTTTGCCTTGGGAGACCCTACCAGGGGCATAAAGCCCCCGACAACATAGCTCCTAGGATCACACGGGCACTCAAACCCCTCCACCACGATAAGGTGGTGATTCACGGAGGGGGTGTATGCAAATAACTAATAAGTAATATTACATAAACATTTTTTTCTTGAATTTGTACCTTGAGAAAAAAGAAATAGCTTGATAATAATGTTAAAAAAAAGTGGTAATAATGTAAAAAAACTCTGACAATTAATAATAAAATCATAAACATACAGTATATGCTGGACAGCAAATATTTCAATCTATTTCTCAATAATATATTACAAATAATATAATATATCTCGGCAAGATACCAGTGGCTGGTTAGCCTCTTAGGACTTTTACTGAATTGAATATTTTCTCCTAATATTACCGTTTGATTTTGATAATTTGATTACAGTCTTGTAGTTTCTTTCCTGCCACTTGGACAAGTTAACTTGAGTTGCATATTGTAAACCACCAGCGTGAATAAAAAAGTTAATGGTATGAATCGTGCTGCCACGGCTATGTGTGTTGTTTTTTAGAAGACGTTACGACTTCGGTTTCCAGCGTTTGTACATGACCACCTGTGGCAGCAGAGGCCGCCGCTCGTGCTGGGAAAGCCGCCGTCACATGGCGTCGCTTTAATGTGAAATAACCACGTCGCCGGCGTAATGAGGCCTCCGGGGACGAGGCGGCCATTATTTATAAGGCCTGTCTCCGACTACAGCGGCAGTGTTTGAGTGACTTTATTTTTCGTATGTTGAATAATTCTTTAAAAAGTTCTTGAACGTGCCACGCCGGCGAGCGTCCCCGTATGGAACGCGGCGAGCTCGCCGGCGGCTGATGTGATGAGAGCGAAAGTGTACGAGGAATCGGCAGCCAGAGATTGCAGAGCAGACTGACATTTTGATTTCTTCCCTGCGAGCTTGATGTTAATGATTTGGCTTTGGATGGCGGACCGTCACAGAGTCGCAGCCGTATGAGTGCAATTTCCGTCCCGGGGATGAAAGCACATCGATTGCCCTCTGATGGTTTTATGGGGGGCTGCTTTCATCCAGACTGAGAGTTTATTGAACTGCGTTTGTCACTAATGTAGGCCTATTTCGGTGTAACCGTATCAGCGTGAGTGCAGCCAACAGTCAATACGCGACACTCGTGTGCATGATAAAGCTAATTCATTAGTGCATGTTGCCGTGCGCTGCAGTCAAGTGACGTCATTTCTAATTCAAAATAGACGCCGACCTCCAGTGACCTGACGGATGAATGACAGCAAGGCAGCAGGAACCTATGGTGGGGCATAAAAGCATTTATTTTACTGTTGTCTCTAATTGATTTCAAAATTGCAATTACTCTTTACATTATGCTCCCCCCCCCATCCCCCTGCTGTTGTGTAGGTGGGATGATACTGCTGGAAGCAACATGAGACCCTCTCTCGGTGTCAGGCTGGATTAAAAATCACCTGCAGCTTCTTCATTCCCCGTGCTGCCGCTGCTGCTGCCGGTGGGGTGTTAAACCTTGAAATGTGCTGAAAAACCCCATGAAGTTGGCCAAAGTGGAGGCGACTGGGATGACTCATTCACACCTAAACAGGACTTTATGGTGTAGAGCTGCCTTTACTATCAATAACTAAAATAATCGACCAAATAAATAGAATATATGGAAATAACAGAGCTGTGGACTCCAGTCACCGGACTTGGACTCAAGTCAGACTCGAATCACAGTTTTGATGGTTTTGGACTCGACGTAACAATATTAATTAAGACTCTTAACTTGACTTGTTTTTCACAACTTTGACATCAAGGACTCAAACATTAGTCTGATGTAGGCCTGTCACGGCGACAAATTATTCTGGCTGATAATTATTATTGTTGATAAACTATATTATTGTCAACATTAATTTGAGTCCATTTTTTTTGTTAATGTAATGAGATCATCCACCTTCTCCCAGACCACCATCATCTTGTCTCTTTTAATGCAAAGCATAGGACAGAGCTAATAAAATAGCCAGATTAGGGCAGACAAGTGGAGGCTCGGGTGCAGGAGATCATCCACCTTTTTGCAACAGACCGCCAAAATCTTGTCTCTTTTGATGCACAGCATAGAATACTTAGCCAAGAGTGGTGGTGTTGCTAGAGCGCAGTCACTCTCTGGCAACAGGTCCGCAAAGCTCTTGGCCTATGCGGGACATGTGCTATCCAAACTAATTATTACTACTATCAATGCTCTTCTTCTTTTCCTTTGGGCTTATCCCTTCAGGGGTCGCCACAGTGAATCAATTGCCTCCATCCAAATATGTCTTCTGTATCCTCTTCTCTCGCGCCAACTACCTTCATGTCCTCTTTCCCTACATCCATAAACCTCCTCTTTGGTCTTCCTCTAGGCCTCCTGCCTGGCAATTCAAAACCCAGCATCCTTCTACCAATATATTCACTATCTCCCCTCTGGACATGTCCCAACCATCTCAGTCTGGCCTCTCTGACTTTATCTCCAAAACCTCTAACATGTGCTGTCCCTCTGATGTGCTCATTCCTGATCTTGTCCATCCTGGTCACACCCAAAGAGAACCTCAGCATCTTCATCTCTGCTACCTCCAGCTCTGCCTCCTGTCTTTTCCTCAGCAGCACTGTCTCTAAACCAAACATCATGGCTGGTCTCACCACAGTTTTGTACACCTTTCCTTTCATTTTAGCTGAAACTCTTCTATCACACATCACACCCGACACTTTTCTCCACCCATTCCAGCCTGCCTGCACACGCTTCTTCACCTTTTTTCCACAGTCTCCATTGCTCTGGACTGTTGACCCCAAGTACTTAAAATCCTCCACCTTCTTTATCTCTTCTCCCTGTAACCTCACTCTTCCACTTGAGTCCCTCTCATTTACACACATGTACTCCGTCTTCATTCCTCTCACCTTCATTCCTCTCCTTTCCAGGTCAAACCTCCACCCCTCAAGCTTCTCCTCCACCTGTTCCCTGCTCTCACTACATATCACAATGTCATCTGCAAACATCATAGTCCATGGAGATTCCTGTCTAACCTCAATTGTCAGCCTGTCCATCACCATAGCAAACAAGAACGGGCTCAGAGCTGATCCCTGATGTAGTCCTACCTTCACTTGGAACTCCTCTGTCACACCTGCAGCAAACCTCACTACTGTCTTACAGTCTTTGTACATGTCTTGCACCGCTCTAACATACTTCTCTGCCACTCCAGATTTCCTCATACAAATTAATTACTACCATAAATTCTAATAACCATTATATATTTTAATCACATTTCTTTTGAATGCATAAAATGATGTGTACTGTACTGTAAATCCAAGAATTAGTTGCAATTTTTAAAATGTTGATGGTATAATGAGTAATGTCACATTAGCATTGATAAGATGTACAAGATGCTGTACATTTGTCAATATATTTATGATGATGGTATCGGCCTGGGCCGCCACTGCACAATTCCAGGGGCCTGTGGCAAATAGATAATGTTCATTGAACAACAATAAACAAATTATGTTTGGAGGACAAGACATAATTAGTATAATTACATCAATAGACACTTGAAAAAGTTAGCACATACTTGACAGACTTCCCACTTCTGAATTTACATATGAATAAATAAATACATTTGTGATGTAGGCCGGAAAAAAATGAGCATCTCTCCCTTGAATGACCAGCAGCCGCCACTGATTGGCGTAGTCTCCAGCTGCCAAACTGAAACTATTGCAGTTCTACAGACTAATGTTGATTCTCGGTTGTTGGCAACCCGACGTGACACCGCACACGTGCACATTCATGCCACGTCTGTGTTGTCATGACATGAACTGTCATGTCAACGCCGCACAGCCATCCGTGTTTTTGATCGCCTCTGATGGGCACTTATTGACTTTCGTTATTATCTGAATATTGACAAAAAAAGTTAGGAATAACCCAAAATACTCTAAAGTTGTCGTTGTGTGTCAATGCAGACGTCAGCTCATTTGCATATACACATCCTTGATTGCCTTTTGTGTACGTTTAATGAAAACCACCGGTCTAAGAGAAACAGAGAAGTTACAAACCCGGCTTTACGTGTGAATTTACCCACCAAATCCCCCTGAGAGCATGTCGTGCATGAACATGTCCTGTTAAGCTTGCAGGAGCTTATTTAAATATTTTCCCTTCGTGTGTCAACTCTATGTCATCCATTTTTAATGCTTGTATAGCAGCAACACCCCAGGGAGGCTTTACCTCCGCTATAATGCAGCATGATGCAGTTCAGGCTACCCTCATCACTGCCTCACATTCATCTTCAAACGTAAAGAACAAGCAAAACTCCTAAGGGTGTTTTTTCTCGGTTCTGTTAAGATGATACATGTAAGTCATGTGTGCTTTCAAAGAGTCGTCTACGTCAAAAGCAACATTCATCACAACAAAGCACAAGGAACGGAGTTTACATACGTGTCAATTATTCCACTCATACGTTCAAGACAAACTTCACATCAGTGGTGTCCAAAGTGTGCCCCGCGAACAGTTTTCAGCCCGTGGCTGTTTTTTTTTATTAGCCAGCAGCATTCCGTCCCATTCCATTTTTCTCCACTTATCCGGGTTCGGGTCGGGGGGCAGCAGTCTCAGTAGGGAGTCCAGGCTTCCCGGTCTTCGGCAACCTCTCCCATTTCCACTAGGAACACACCAAGGCGTTCCCAGGCCAGCTGTGAGACATAGTCCCTCCAGCGTGTCCTAGGTCTTCCCCGGGGCTTTCTCCCTGCTGGGCATGCCCGGAACACCTCAGAAAGGAGGCAACCGGACTAGATGCTCGAGCCACCTCAACTGGCTCCTCTCGATGTGAAGGAGCAGCGGCTCTACTCTGAGCTCCTCACCTTATCTCTTAGGGTGAGTCCAGCCACACTATGGAGGAAACTCATTTCCGCCGCTTGTATCCGCCATCTCGTTCTTTCGGTCATGACCCAAAGTTCATGACAAAGGACAGCATTGGCGGAGGCCAACGTTCACCATAAACAGGCTGGACTTACTGCAAGGCCAAACAGGATCCTGCTCCGGTTGTACAAGGACCAGCACATAGTAGCACCCCACCAATCCCGTACTCCCGAAGTGCACCCCACAGGACAACAAGATGCAGTTGAATGCCTTTTTCAAGTCCGCAAAACCCATATAGACCGGTTGGGCAAACTCCCACGTACCGTCCAGTACCCTTACAAAGGTCTAGAGCCGGTCCAGTGTTAAAACCACATAAACCACATTACACCTCCTGTAACCGTGTTTTGACAAACGGCCGTACCCTTCTCTCCAGCACCCTGGAATGGACTTTCCCAGGGAGGCTGAGGAGTGTGATCCCCCTATAGTTGGAGCGCACCCTCCAGTCACCCTTCTTAAAAATTGGGACCACCACCCCGGTCTGCCAATCCAGAGGTACTTTTCCCGACTTCCATGCAATGTTGAAGAGGCGTGTCAACCAAGACATCCAGAGCCTTGTGGAACTCAGAGTGAAACTCGTCCACCCCCGGAGCCTTTCCACTAGGGATGGCCTGCGGAATATTCTTCAAATATAATTTAACAAAAAAACTGCAAAAACGTAAAAAACTGTAGTACTTTTGCGGGAATAGGTCAAAGTATTCAGAGAAAAACTTTGCACTCGAACCAGAAAAAGTCACAGGAGAATAACTTTGTAAAATTGTGAGGAAACATAACGTAATTTAGCAGCGTAACGTTGAAATATTAAAGAAAAAAACATTATTTTCTAAAAAAAATTTTAATATTAGGACAAACAAACAAAACAATGAATAATGTTGGAATTTTTTGAAAAATGGTAAAGTTTTAAACATAATAAAGGTTAACGTCAAAATGTTATGGCAATAATCGGAATTTCTTCAATAAATAAATTGTGGGAAAAACAGGAAGGAATTTAAAAAACAGTTGTAATTTTACTACAATCAACTCAAAGTATTAAGAGAAAAAATAGTATAATATTTTTATATAGTATAGTATAATAATATGGTGAGTCGTTATAATTTGTTATACTAAGAGAAACAAGCAAAACAAGTTGTACATTTTGGAAAACGAGGTTGGGCAGAAGTTATAATATTAATAATGCCAAAATATCACAACACATTAAAAGGAAAAAAGCCAAAGTTGAGATGATTTTCAATATATATATATATATATATATATATATATATGACATATATAGATATATGTGTATATATCTATATATATCTATATATATTTATATTTATATATATTTATATATATAAACAATATATAAACACATACATACAAATCTGTACAGTGTTAACAAATATTAAAATAAATATTTCTAACCTGTAAAATTTAGAGTAAAAAATATATATTTTATAAAATATAAAATGTGTATTTTTCCAATTGTTACAATTTATAGTGGAACAAATATTCAAATACTTTTTTCAATCTGTAAAATGTACAGTTAAAACAAACAAAATCATGTTTGATCTGTTAAACTCAGAGTAAAAAATATAAAAGATATATTTTGAATTGGTTTGGATTTTTTAATTTAAATTTTTTTTTTTCAATCTGTAAAATGTACAAAAAGAAAAAACAAAATCATATTTAATCTGTAAAATTCAGAGTAAAAAGTATACAATATATATTTTTAATTGGTGTGGGAATTTATTATTTAAAAATTGTTTTCCATCTATAAAATGCATAGTAAAAATAAATTGCTACATTTATACAACTTTTAATCCCACAAATACTGGAGTTCGTGTGTGAAGAAAGCGTCAGTTGAGTCAATCGGGCTCTTTGTTGAACTTAATGAGTGATTAAGATGAAATGCTTCAGTGTGACCACAGTGGAAGTCAGGACGGGTAATATTTAGCACCCAAAGAAAGGCGGCAGAATGTGCACGTTTGCCTGAGGGAGGCGTGACCTCTTGCCCTTTTTTTCTTTTACTCGCTCGACGGCGGAAATGTAAATATGGAACATGGCTGCCTCACCTCTGCCACCCAAATTAGCGCATAGCGAGGTGAGCCAAGGGGGCAGGGGTGAGCTCACAAGTCAGACGCATTACAGGGCTATAATAAATATAAACCCACATGCGTGTCAAGAGGTCCAATTAATTGCTTCATTACGATACACGGCTGTAAGCCGAATGAGCCGGGCCCGTTCCGTGGAAAGCGGGGACGTTTCACCTCAAAATAAGCAGAAAAGTCAAAATGGTCTAGAATAAAAAGAAAACAATGTTTTCTGTTTATGTTTACACCAATATGGAATAATCTGGATTGCAAAGAAGTTTGCTCCGAGCTGCACTGCATGCAACCGCGAACACCCACAGGACTTTTTGCACCCAATTTGTTATTTTCTTCTTCAGTCCTGTTTTATTAATATTATTTTAAGTTTTTGTTTTTTCTCCCTCCTTCTCTCTCAACTCAAACCCACAATCCCTTCAGATCTCGAGAGGCTTAATCAAGCGTCTGTGTGAGACTACTTCACGCCAGCCGTCGTCCACGGCGGATATTATCCATCTTTCCCCCTAACAGATCTGTCAATCCACTTGACAGGAAATGAAAGTTCTCCAAAAGCGTTTGCATCGTTTTGAGAGATAAAACTCTACAATAAAAATAGACCTCGACGTCAAAGACAAACGTCAACAAAAGCCGCACTCTAGCGGTTGTCATGCGGCCGTGCACCTCACCCCTCTTACAGTATTGGTTCTGTTGCTGCTGTGTTGTACAATATACCTGTTAACGTTGTCATTCCTCTGCATGGGAAAAAAAAGTTCTCCAAAAGAGTTTCTGTATCTTATTAATTTCTGTAACTTAGTGAAATATCCTGAAGGTGATAACATGATGATACTGCACAGAATATGATACTCTTGCTACCCAAAAACATTGTTTAGATAACTGCTTGACTTGCTGCATAGGTGTGTAGTTAACCAAGGCTGTAGCGTAACTGAACTGCTGAGTATCTATGCACGTGTGCGCGGTGATTATGCTGAGTAACTGAAATAGTATAGTTATTGATAATTACTGTCTGATGTCGCTAAAATGTACGTGTGTCTGCATTGTTATTCTGTCCTACCAAGTCCATTGTCCTTCTAGGTCAGTCCAGTCCTTGGCATGGCGGTTTCCCAAGCAATGTTCGTTGCGAGGCCTCAGCATATCGGGATTTTGGACGGGGGTGGTCAGCTCAATGTCCAGTGTCCTTCCCAATTAGCCTTAATTTTGCTTCTTGCTTTGAATTCCTCAGGTATTCCCCTCGGTTGTCCTATTGCATCTAGATAGACACAAGAGTCTGGTAAATATGATCTTTTAAATCTTGTATGGCCCGTTCCACTTTGAGTTTTTAGCAATTCAATAACGCTTTTATACATTATTTGAACTGGCACTATTATCCTTAACAAAGTTCATAATGCTATCCATTGCGGAGGAAAAACGTTACGCAATATGTCATCACCACACATCCAATAGCTGTCCGCTACTGCCGTTGATAGCACAGCCAAAAATTGATTACTGGGTATTGTCATTGTAAGATTGTGACATGACTAATTGTTTAGGCCTTGGTTCTCATACTACACCGGACTTGTAACAAACGTGGGAGTCATTCTCGCATGTGGAACCAGGATAAGACCCCAGTTACCTTGCAGTTCACTGTGGTGTTTTCTACAAAATTGTCAAGCTGTGTTTAAAATTCAAATCCGCCACTCGCAAAACACTCATAATCTGCGGTTCTATCAACTTTGTACTTTATGGGAGGGCCTTCCAATGCAGTTGTAAGTCCGAAATCAGTACACACGTTGTATTTAGCACGAGCCGGCAATGAACTCATTAGGTTGTGTGTCTTTTTGGAGCCATAAATCAATCTGCATTGTATAGTGCACAATGGCAGTGAGAAGAGCCTAATTTTTGAGTTAGTTGGTGTATATCCTTTTTCCCTGCATTCTTTCAGTCTTTGTTCATCTGCACATGTTTTGAAATTATTCTTTTCAGGAATTATAATTGGTAACGCAGTTGGAGCGACAGAACACCACCCATTTGTCATTTCTCTGGTAGTGTACCAAATCCAATTATACCAGCCACTATACTGTGCTTGTTCCCATTTGCTCTCTTCCCCAATTTTAAAACTTCTTGGCCTAACCTTGTTTAAATTTGGATAATCAACATGATCTGAACCATTGCTTGGTTTGTCAAAGTTTTTACAATAGTCATCATACACTTCAGTTGTGCCAGTAGTTAGTTCTAGGTGTATTGTTGTTATTGTGTCTTTAATGTCGTTTGTGTACTTGTTGTTACTGCACTTGTTACTGCACTGGTTAGCTTTGGATTGGTTGACAGTTGGAGTTGTCACATCCATGGCTCGTGGGGGCGTTTTAAAGTTACCCATACTTGAGTGGTCCTAGTTTCTTGGTTTATTGGCCTGGTTGGCATTGTCACAATCTTATCTACTGGCTGTTTTCCAGAATACCTGTTTAGATTGTATGTCTGTTTATGTGGTAGTGCTCCCCTTTTGGATTCGTCAAAATTTAACATGTATAATGCTGATTTCTCCACTGTGGCCGTAGTAACACCCTCACTTCCCACAGCTCTGGCTTTTGAAGTAATGTTAAACTACATTGGTCGGATCACCACTTTGGGGGCTCATTCTTTGTTTTAAAGTTGCCTCCACATATTCCCTGACCGAATACTGACAGTGTAGCTGAACGAACCTCATCCACTCTCCCCCAATATTTTGGTGGTCCACAGTTCTGCAAACTCTATATCATCCCTAGGCTTCAGTGCTTGAATTTGTACTGGTTTTGGTTCTGCTGTAGTGACTGTGTGGCGAGTGGTTGCATCGTACTCATCTGGTTCATGTCTTTGGACTTCCTTGGACCCTGACACCTCTCTCCCCTTTGCATGGGTCGCTGATATAGGTCTTGTCAGTGCCCACAGGATGCAGTTCACCACCACTAGCAGGTGTGTCTTGGGTCTCTGGCTTTTCATCTGTGCTTTCGTCGTTGCTCAGCGCTCTCTTTTCCTTGGATATGGGTGGACGCACCTTGGTGAAGTGGTTCAAATGGTACCACGTTGTGCTTCCGTCTACCTGGACCGCCGTTGGCGTCGCTCTGACCACCTTGTAGGGGCCCTCTCGTCTTGGCTCGTGCCACTTCCGCCTGTACACTTTGATGTACACCTGGTCGCCAAGCACCACCAAGCCGTCTGCCACCTCCGTGGACTCAGGAACCCTGCTTTTCTCCTGCACATAGATAGCTCTATGTATGGCAGTTAATTGTTTTAGATAGTCCAGTTAGTTCTAGTTCTAGTTCCTGCTGTAACTGCTCAAGTGGAGGACCTTTATATAGTCCTCTTAAATGTGGTGCTGGCATGGGTCGATCTCATGCGGTGTTAGATGTAATTCTGTAAGTTTGCATGCGATAGCTCATTAGTGCGAGTGGTAGCGCATCTACCCAATTCAGCTTTGTGCTAGCACATATTTTGTTGAGTTTGGCTTTGATTGTCCCATTCACCCGTTCTACCATTCCTTGGGACTGAGGATGGTAGACACACCCTAACCTTTGTTTTATTCACAGCTGTTGTGAGATTCCTTTAGCTACTTTTTGCACGAATGCCAGACCATTGTCTGAACTTATTTCCGATGGTATACCACACTACTTCTCTTAACAGGAATTTAACAACAGTTTCTGAACTCTGATCTTTTGACTGTGTTGCTTTGACCCAACGACTAAATCGGTATATCTTTTTCCCTGCTTTAATCATGACTACATAGTACAGCACAAGATGTTTGAATGGTCCCTCCGGAACAGATATGGGTCCAATAGTTGTAGTTACACCTTTTCTGACATTATTCTGTGCACAAATTTCAAGTTGACCCAAAACTTCATCTACCATTTGTTGCAAATATGGTGAACAATATATTTGCTGCTTTATCTTCTTTACAACTTCCCTTGCACAGTGATCTAAACTGTGCACATCTGATACTAGCAGCGGGACAGGTGGAACAATCAGTCCTTCATGTGATCTCCATAACCCTTTCTCATCTTTTGAAGCTCCTCTCTGCTGCCACAATGTGTGTTCACTTAACCCTGCCTTCTGTTGCATCAGCACAATATCATCTGGAGTAGCAACTGGTTCAATTGACAACAATGGAGCCAAAACAGTCACTTGGCTTTTGGAAGCACCTTTTCCTGCTTCGTCGGCTGCATTGTTTCCATGCACAACATCCCCATCTCTCTTCCTGTGTGCTTGACATTTGATTATTGCAAGCCTTGCGGGTTGCATCATTGCCGAGATAAGTCCCATTATTTGTTTTTGATGATATATCGGTGTACCATCACTTTTTCTAAACCCACGTTGCTTCCACACCGACCCAAACAAATGACACACTCCATGTGCATACGCTGAAACTGTATACACATTTGCTTTCTTCCCTTTGGCCATCTTACATGCTTCAGTCAACGCCTTCACTTCAGCTAGTTGCGCAGAACATGGTTGTACACATTTTTCAGCCTTTACCTTTACAAATTCACTTCCTTCCTGTTTGACAACTGCAAATCCAGCGTGACTGCCAAGATGGTCTCGATCACATGATCCATCCACAAAGTATGTCATTTCTGCATTTAACAACGGAGTTGACTCCAAATCTGGTATCAGTTTTGTGTATTGTATTGCCTCTGGCAGACACTCAAGTGGTTCTCCTTCAAAACTAAATGGCATAGTATCTGCGGGATGTATTGTTACACACCTCTTAATGGTGACATCTGGATATGTCAGCAGCGGCAAATACTGCAAACATCGAGCCTGAGTTATCACAAACATATTTTGGCTAATCAACTCAGAGATTTTGTGATGTGTATATATGGTCAGTGAATGTCCTATGGCGATTGTCGATGCCTTCTCATACGCATAATGGACGGCAGCCAACCCTTAATAACATGGTGGCCACCCCTGGACCACTGCTGTCGGCTCTTCCTATCATTGTGAAGCAGAATTAACCAAGCGTTGGATTGTTCACCCACTAATAGGGAACGTGAGCTGGGATTAGACCGTCGTGAGACAGGTTAGTTTTACCCTACTGATGATGTGTTGTTGCAATAGTAATCCTTGCTGTGTCGGCAGAGACACTGCTGGAGCTGTTTGCATCTTCTGTTTGATTGTTTCAAATGCAATTCTGGCTTCATTTGTCCAGTTCAATGGTGACCTCAAGGTCTGAGCTCCACCTTCCTTCATTATTTCCCTCAATGGTGCTGTTTTTACACCATAATTCACTATCCAGTTAGAGCTTTGCTCACTCCCTCCAACTGAGAGGGCACTAACGAGATAGTTCCATGAGATATAACTCTTCCCAGATATTCAACATAGGGCAGGCAGTATTGTAACTTGGCCTGGGAGGTTTTGTGTCCCCCCCCGGCCAGCTTCTGAAGTAGCTTAACTGAATCTCGGTGGCAGTCCTCAAGGGTTGGTGCACAAATCAGCAAGTCGTCAACTGTAATCGTTACTGTAACAGGGTGCTGTTGAGTTGCAAACACTCAAGGTCCTCTCTCAACACCTGGTTGAACATATGTGGGCTATCTTCAAACCCTTGCGGCATTCGTGTGTAAGAGTATTGTTTTCCTCGATTTGTGAATGCAAACAAATACTGCGAGTCCTCATGCAGTGGAACACTAAAGAATGCTGAGCACAAATCTATTACCGTAAAAAAGTTCGCCTCAGGTGGAGCATTAGTCAGGAGAGTATGTGGATTTGGTAGTTCAACTGGACTGTCCTTTACAATCCTGTTCACTGCTCGCAAATCATGTACCAGCCGCTACTTGGATTTGTCTGCTTTTTTCACAGGTAATATTGGTGTATTACAAACCTATTTGTTTCAATTAGTATTCCCGCTTTCAGCAGACCTTCAATGGTTTGACTTATCCCATTTTCCGACTCTAACCTCAACGGGTATTGAGCGTGTCTCGGAAGTTTCACGTTCGGTTTAAGCTCTATCCTGAGGGGATTGGCTGACTTCACAAGCCCTACATCTGTTTCATGTTTTGCCCATATATTTCCTGGGATATGTTGAGCACGTCCATCCATCCATCCATCCATCCATTTTCTATACCGCTTATCCTCATTAGGGTCACGGGGATGCTGGAGCCTATCCCAGCAGACTTTGGGCGAGAGGCAGGATACACCCTGGACTGGTCGCCAGTCAATCGCAGGGCAATGTTGAGCACGTCTTATTTCAATTCACTTGCAACTTCACTAATTTGCAACATCTGTGGTGACTTGAATGGAGCGATGATTACTTCTTTAGGTTTTGGAATCATATGGTTGCCACACAAAATTTTTATTTTGTACCTATCTGGGGATGAGAGAATTAACGGATTTTCAGTCTCTCTCCAGCGTATTTTAGATGCTTCTTTCATCATTGGTCCCAAATCTTTTGCCGCAAAGTTCTCATTAACCAGCAGGATTACATGTGGCGCTGAATTTGGTACATTGTACCATTTTGCAAGAGAAGGGTTCACTTCGACATTTAGACCCGCACCCTGCAGTCCAATTATGATGTATTGGGTTGTCAATGGCACTTTCAGGCTTTTAGTTTGTCTTTCCCATTCTTCTTCAAATATTTTACTACCCGATGGATCATAATAAACAGTGGAATTGTACTCAGACCGTGGTTTTTAAGCTTTCAGAAGTTGTGCAACAATGTATTTTTTCCCACTTTTGGAATGCCTGCAGCACTGGTTCTGATATATCTCCTAACCAGTATACTTTTGCTTGTGGCGCCTGATCGTTCAACTGACAATTTTCCCTTCCTCTGTCAACTTTCACTCCATTGAGTACACCAAATATGTATATTTAGCCTACATAATGCATCTCTCCCTAGCAGGTTTACTGGCGTCTGTTCAGATACCAACACTGGCAATGTAGTCGTTTCCCCCTCCATGGTTAGTCGCCCTGGAGCCATCATTGGTATTGTTTGAAGTTTTCCCGAGAATCCTACTGTTTTGACAGATTTGTCAGACATGGGGAGGTGTGAAGCATAACTTTGACTTACACACGTGTAGGTTGCTCCAGTGTCGACCAACATTGGTATTTGTTTCCCTTCAATTTGGACTTGAACCAATGTTTTTTTTCTAGTTATTGCTGTTACTATTGGCATCTGACCTTCTCCTGCAGGATTCTCTGGGCACCCCTAGTAGCCATGATTTGGACCTCCCCACGGGTTAACAGGACCAAAATATTGTTGTTGTGAATTTGGGTCTTGACGCTGAGGTTGTTGATCTCCATAGCCTCCCTCGACCCAGTTAGGCGCCGGCCGTGGGTTAGTTGTACAGTTCTGTCGGGTGTGTCCAGGTTGTTGACATCCCCAACAGCATTTGGGAAATGCTTGCATCAGAGGGCCTTGTTGCTGGTACCTCCGTTTCAGTCGTTCTTTTTATGTCATCTGAGGCTGCCCCCTCATTTGTCGGACTTCGTTTGCTCTCGGCTGCTGAGCATACACATTAATGACAGGTGGTGTTTGAACTGGCGGTACTGTTGGTGGAGCTCGAGGTGGAGCTGAAGGTGGTAATACTGGTGCCTCCACACTTGGCTTTTCTTCCACAACTGAGGCTTGGACTTTCCTTTTTTTTGTCTGACAGTTCCCCAAGTTGCATCTGGGCAACTTTTCTTTGGCTTTCTCTATCTAGTTCTTTCAGTCTCTGCTCGTCCTGTCTGTATTTTTCAGTAAGTGGTTGCCCCTTTAAAGCCTTGGGGTCAATCTTGATTGGATACTCCCTTCGCAGTGTCCCCCTCAAGTCTCTGCGATAAGGATTAAATTCAACTCCGTCACCTTCAGGGTTCTGCATCCACCCGTGTCCACTAAGGTATAGCACATTCTCCATTTTTGGTATTTGGAACACTCGTGACCACAAAGCCTTGATATCTCCGAGCGCCAGTATTTTGTCCACCACTTCTTACTCGAATTCCCTTATCCATTTGCCGGCCCACTAATGGATACCAGGCAGCCTGATGATCAACCCCTCAAGATCAAGTGTTTGCCACGGAATGTACTGTACCTGCATTCCTTTTATCAATATCGGTTATTGATGAGCCGGATCAGTATGGATCAGTCTGGAGGGTTTTTGCCAGGTCTGTATCTGAAGTCATGCTTTCTGTTTTCGTTATAATTTGCTGCAAATGTAAGACTTCCCCCTAATACTTCCCTTTCTTCTCCCTCTTGCACTATTCCAGGATAGCTTACCCTTCTTTTTCCTGCTAGCGCACTACAATGTCCTCCAGCTACTCCTCTATCCTTTTCCCCTTCCTGCTTTTCCTCTATGCCCTTACTTGGTATATATTCTTCATTGACTTCATCTATCTCATCCTCAAGTTCTTGTATTCTAGTTATTTCCCATTTCGCCATCCAAGCCTGAGTGCTCCTGGTTAAGCCAATCTAAGTGTCCATCATTTTTAGTCATTTCTTTAAGAGCGTGGTCTTTGTGTGCATAACAGTCCATTACTTTTGACTTCTTTGGCTTGGCGCCCTTTCTCTCCGTGCTGCAGAATTGCGGTGGGTTTGGCACCCATTCAACTGGTGAAACTTGAGCTTGTCTATCATCGTCGAATTCAACATCTCCTGTTATGTTGACTGTTCCTGTAATAAACGGGTAAAGATAGGGCCATTGCAGTGAACCGATCGTTGGTCATATTTTTGTCTTTTATTTTCACTCCTTCTTTCCCTTTAGTTTCATTTTAAACATTTCACGATTCTTTTATATAGTTTTTCTAAACATTTCACCTTCTTTTTTTAAACAACTGTACGATCTCCAATCCTTTTTCCATTTTCAGCTGTCTTTTGTTACTTAGTCTTTGGGTTTATGATCATTAATTCGTCCATATCATCATACAGAATGGAAGGAATGGAATGGAAGCCTCACGAAGGAGGCAGAGGCAGAGGTAGCAGAGATGAAGATGCTGAGGTTCTCTTTGGGTGTGACCAGGATGGAAAGGATCAAGAATGAGCACATCAGAGGGACAGCACATGATAGAGGTTTCTGAGATAAACTCAGAAAGGCCAGACTGAGATGATTCGGACATGTCCAGAGAAGAAATAGTGAATATATTGGTAGAAGGATGCTGAGTTTTGAATTGCCAGGCAGGAGGCCTAGAGGAGGTTTATGGACGTAGTGAAAGAAGACATGAAGGTGGTTGGTGCAAGAGAAGAGAATACAGAAGACAGGGTTATTAGATGGAGGCTATTGATTTGCTGTGGCGACCCCTGAAGGGATAAGCCAAAAAGTAAAGAAGAAGATTTCAAGTTAAATAAGTGTTTTTAAGTGTGCTGGAGTAGGGGGTACGTGGCTTCAGGTCAAATGTCTGAAGGGGTAAGCCACAGTAAAAAAGTTTGGGAACCACTGAGGATAGGCTCCCTCCATACACCCTCGACCCTAATAAGGATAGGCGGCATTGGAAACGGATGGGTGGATGGATAGGTGGATGGATGGATGGGTGGATAGGTGGGTGTGTGGATGGATGGTTGGACGGGTGGATGGATGGTGGGTGGCTGTATGGGTGGATGGGTGGATGGGTGGTTGGATGGTTGGATGGATGGTGGTGGGTGGCTGGATGGACGGATAGATGGGTGGGTGGATGAGTGGATTGATGGTTGGATGGATGGATGGATGAATGGATGGTTGGATGGATGAAAGAATGGATGGTTGGATGGATGGATTGGTGGGTGGATGGGTGGGTAAGTGGGATGATGGGTGGGTGGATGAATGGATGGATGGTTGGATGGAAGGATGGATTGGTGGGTGGTGATACTCCATCAGGACCTGCTGCTTTGCCGGGGCGTAGCCTCCGTAGCTGCGTTTTTTACCGCTATTATAACAGTGGTTCTGGTGCTTCAGTATTGTGCAGTATACCTGTTAAATCTGTCATTCCACTTGATGGTGAATGAAATGATGGTGAATGAAAAGCACAGTGAGAGATAAAATTAATTAATTGTTTATTTCGAGCCACCTAATGTTGGGCAATGCCGTGCGCACAGGACCCACGCTGGGTAAAGATAATCTAATAATCTATAATGCTGTGATCGTGTAAAAAAGTCATATTTATAAGGGTGCAAACAGGTTTTCTGTGCTCGGACAATGCAAATTTGCCAAACATAGAATAGCTGTCCTTGTTAAGTCTGTCAATCCACTGGACGGAAAAAGAAAGTGACAGATGGACGTTGACGGCAAGCGTACGGCATGCAGCAACAACAACAGTAGCAAAGTGGAATGTAAGGAATAAACGGCTGTGCCTAATTTCACACTGTATGCAAAGCGGGACGGAGGCTCGCTTTGATTTGCCTGCATTTGCATAAACCCTCCCAACTATGCTTTTAATAAGTGATCTTCACCCAGGGAGTTGCCAGTGCATGGCTGATTTGCATATTCCACACAACACAGTAGGAAAGTGTGTGTGTGTGTGTGTGTTGGTGCAAAGGCAAATGAGAGGAAGCATGTGACAGACTGTTTGTTTTAAATCTATTTAGAAACAGATACAGGCTTTCCTGACTAATTGGCTAATGAGTGCATTGTTTCACAGCGCCCCCATGTGGATTGGGGCTCTCTTTTGTGATGTGAAGGCAAAAAGAATCGCAGGAAGGAGGCTAATAATTTGCCAAAAATACAACATTAAAACCCCTCTGTGTTTTTTTATGGAATATTTGACGAAAACAGTAAAACTGCCTCGTGGCTGACAAGCTGTTATCCTGTGCTCAGCCACCAGAGGGGGCTAAATCATCGCGTGAAGCTGATTAACGTCACTGAGCACCAAAACACTCCTTTCTTTGCGTGTGTGCGTTTTTGACAAAAAAAAAAAAAAAAAGCTGAGTCAGACGTTTCCAATGCCCACTGCCTTTTTTAACACTCCGGAGAACGGGCTGACTTTGACTGGTAGATGAAGGTATTAGTCAAACAGAAAGATATAAAGCAGCGGGGTCTGCGCTTCGGGGCCTGCGCGGCTCACAGCCAGGAAGTCAGTTAATTTCTCACCAGCTTCATTTGCATGACTTTTCTAAGGGCAGCGCGAGAAAAGGAGCTAATTGGTGCGCTCCTCTGTGTGGATGCGCATGTGCAAGTGAGGGAAATGGCCGCTGAATATTGGCAGGAGCGGGCAGAGCACATGTGGGGTGTATTGTTTAATTGCCTTCCAAGGGGAGGAAAAAATTCATTAGCCGGCAGAGCAGAATTTGATTTCATAATAAAGCACGCCTGGAAAATCCGCACCTGGGAGACAGTTTGTTTTTTTCTCCTGCATTTTGATTGCATATTCTGCTGGAGAAACAGTGGGAAAAGTGCACTTGTGCTTATTGGGAATTGGTCACATGACTTCAGCTCAGCCGCGGCATGAATTATCAACTTATTCTATAACACACTGTCACCTTAATATGATAGAGGTTTTGTAAACATGACAGTTAGGACATTTTCCCAAGGGAATATTCTTCACGCATACCTTAGGGATCAGACATGATCTTTACTTGTACGTTCATGTATTTAGGCACTGCTAACCGACCAATGTGAGCTAGTCTTTTTCAGAAAAATACAAAGAATACAAATTCTAGCGGTGTCTTGGGTCTGCAAGAACGAGATGAGGAAGAAAAGTACAACGCAATAATACATGTCAATCTACTCGTTTCATTTCTACTACGCCGTACTCTTCTGCACTCCGTGTGTATGCTACCGACCCCGCCTCGGCCCACCGGGACAAAGAGAATGTATGACTGATAAAAGGACTCACTCCCTTCCCGCCGTTGTTCTATGGAACAAGGTGCTGAAAGCAATGCACAGAGTGATTCCTCTTCCTGCCTGTTTGGAGGCACGCGTGCAAATTATCCCATTAATTTTCATTTACTGTGTGATTAATGAATGACTTTATTAGCGTCCCGGGCCTGTAGCACCCACGACACCTTGTGACACAAGAGTGAGCCCTAAAAAAAACTAGTAAAATAAAATATTTTTATAGCGATATATATATAGCATAATTTGAATTAAATTATAAAATATAATATGTATTGGGCTTGACAGGGTAAAGAATGCTTCTTGGAAGGGTGAGTTGTAACAAAGACCTCCACTTAGGATGAAAGGTCCCATAGGGCTTGTCTTCTTGTATTCAGAAGACCCCTATGAAAAAAATCAAGAGGAGTGGGATGTGGGATACCGGGGCCTCACCCTGGAGCCAGGCCTGGGGGAGGGGCTCGCAGGCGAGCGCCTGGTGGCCAGGTCTTCACCAGTGGGACCTGGCCGGGCCTAGCCCGAAGAAGCCACACGGGAACTCCCTCCCGCAGACCCACCACCTGCGTGGGCAAGCATAAGGGTTCGGTGCTGTGTGATTTGGGCAGTGGTCGAGGGCGGGTTTCCGGGCGACCTGGTCTTCGGCGGGCAAATCTGGTTCTTGGGACATGAAATGTCACTTCTCTGGTGGGGAAGGAGCCCGAGCTTGTGGAAGAGGCGGAGAGATTCCGATTAGATATAGTCGGACTCACCTCAACCCACAGTTTGGGCTCTGGAACCAAATTCCTTGAGAGGGGCTGGACCTTGTTCTTCTCTGGAGTTGCCGCAGGGGAGAGGCGGCGAGCTGGTGTGGGCTTATTGTTAGCCCCCCGGCTTGGTGCCTCTGTGTTGGAGTCATCCCCAGTAAACGAGAGGGTTATTTCCCTACGCCTTAGGGCTGGGGAAAGGGTCCTGACTGTGGTTTGTGCGTATGCGCC